>ML778512.1:1795537-1818006 GCA_009831015.1 Picea engelmannii | reverse complement strand
ACCCACTAAGTTGTTGCTATCTCTTTCTCATCTTGATTTCCCAGCATGGAATCAATTAGGATTGATGCATCGCAACCCTGCAAGCATAGCATATTAATTAATTAATTATAATATGAAATTGATATATGCTACTAATTATGAACATGCAAGTGTAAGAGTTGATACATTGACAAAGAAACGATGGAAATGCATATAGAAAAGGTGCAACCCCGGGATTTGTAAGAAAACATTCACAATTGTGGTGATAAAAAGTAATAGACAACCCTATCAAAGACGATTAGGTTTGGTTTAAAAAAATGGGCGACTACTTGAATGACATTAAGACTACTAAAATTAAAAGTGTTGCATAGAAATGATGCCAATTTAAAGGCCAAAGGATTCTACTCCTACGATGCCTTCATTGTGGTTTCCAAAGATTTCCCTGGCTTTCACACCACTAGAAATCTCATTGCTTTCTTTGGCCAAACCTCCTATGAAACCACATGTAATATTTTCATCTCTATTACTCATGATTTATTTATATAATCTTACTTGGCTTTACACCTTATTAAGACAAGAATATGGTTGACAGCTTGAGACGACCCGTACATGTGGGGTTATTGTTTCAAAGAGGAGCAGAGAAATCCTCCTAGCGAATACTGCCAGGAATCCTCCCAATGGCCTTATGCATATGGAACGAGATAGTACTGATGAGGGCTTGTTCAAATATCATGGCCAGTATACCATAAAAACGTAAACTAAAATTCACCATAATTGTTTAGATGTGGTACATTAAATGATTCACATATTTAATTAAAACAATGGAAAATCGTCACCATCATAGAAAAACACATGCACATACTTATCTAGAGAATTCCAATATACATAATATGGTTTCCTATATTCAATTTGAAATAAAAATATGAAATAAAAATATGGTGTGTCATATGTCTATTAGGTACCACTATCTAGGTGTACAAGCAAGCATTTTTTTCACAACTGTAAAAAATAAAGTTTTGGCCTTCAAAGTATTTTTCTAAAGGAAAAAATGAAAGAGAAAGTCAAATGCATATCTAGTGTGTTGTATTATCCTACAAATATTGATGAGCCCTAAGTATCTCGATGTCTATGGTTGTTGTGAGTTTCTCAACCAAGTCTCTTTCTTTGATGGGCTATTCTGAGCGCTTGTTGTAGGTCTTTGACTTCTTCACTCCCAAAAATCATATCAAACCTCCTTCGAAAGACACATCCTTGCCTTATTCATTCCCGTAACTCATATCAAAACTCCTTCCAAAGATGCTTCTGTGATATTATTTAGAGCATCTTTTTGGAAGTGCCCTCGAAGTGTAGCAACCCCGTTAGACTGATACTCATTTTGGATATATACAAGCATTCCAATAGCATCATCTTGGTGTCCAACATTATGTGTAGCGATTCTGGGGGGAGCAAAGAGATGAGCAAAATAAATTCTCCTTAACAACCTCTAATAGTCTCCATTAGGGAAAACACTTTACATGTTGCCATACTCAAACAACATGCTACTCATGAAGTTGTGTAAAGGAGACTTGTGACTGAAGTCGAGGAGGTGGATATTAGTTGGTGGTATACACAAACGAAAGTATAATTGTGATAGTAGTGGTTTCAACAAAAACAATTGGAATGCATTCATGAATATGTCTAATAGCACTGGCAGACATCCTCACAAATAGACACACGACCTTTGTTTGGGTTGTTAACTGATTTTTCCAAGAGTTTGTGCCACCTGTTCTAGATTAAGGCATCAATTACAACCATTGAATTATTTTGTTCCATATTCAACTTTGTTTTAGCATTGAGATTTAACGTGGACATATATAATGTATATATACACTTTTATTTAAATAAAATATCATTTTATAATTTTTTTAATGTAGAAACAATAATAGTTATAAGCGATCTACATATTACAACAAATTTATCATTATCTCTCACTGCTAAAAGATTTTGGTAGATATTTGCAAATTCAAAACACCCCTTAATATAATAAGAGAATAAATGTAATATCATAATCCAAAATTGAGAAATTTGAAACAATCACTGAGAAATATGAAATTGGAAAACAATTGAATTAACTATTGAAAAAGAATGCTAAACGATTTTGGTAGATATTTGCAAATTCAAAACACCCCTTAATAAAATAAGAGAATAAATATAATATCATGATCCAAAATTGAGAAATTTGAAATAATCACTGAGAAATATGAAACTAGAAAACAATTGAATTAGCTATTAAAAAAAACCCATAATATTGACTTGATGTAATATAAAAAAATAATAAAAAAAATTTAAACAATGTTTTTTTTAACCCTCATAAATTAAGTGTGAGTATTCATCAAACACTTATTTTCATTAGCCTAGTGTATAGAGAAATCATGATATAGTCATCCATTTGTACTAAATAAAGCAAATTTGAAATATTATTAAGAAATATAAAAAATGTCAATTTTAAATACAAATATTCAATCAATCTAAATGTATTTGATTTTTTTTTTTTAAATATTAAGTAAATGCATTTAACTTATATTATTATTTATGCTCATAAAATTTTTATATTTTAAAAAATATTTTTGCTTTATATCATATGCTAATATTATTTTTATATTTTAAGAGTTATTTTTGCTTTATATCATATCATCTACTAAATTATTTATATATTTTAAAAAATATGTTGTCTATAACTTTTTATCTCAAAATTTGAACAGTTAGCATCATATCCTATTATGTATTAACTTATTATTGTTTTAAGTCGATATTATTGCTCAATTTATTAACTTATTATTGTTTTAAGTAAATATTGTTGCTCAATTTAAAACCTGAGAACAGATTAAGCTGTCATGTAACATTCAGTACAAGTTTTAAATGTTTCATTTTCACTTTAAACTAGATACAATTTATTATATTAAAACATTTCAATTTCATTTTCTACTACATAT
Source organism: Picea engelmannii (assembly GCA_009831015.1). Taxonomy (NCBI): domain Eukaryota; kingdom Viridiplantae; phylum Streptophyta; class Pinopsida; order Pinales; family Pinaceae; genus Picea; species Picea engelmannii. Next base: position 1,815,055 of record ML778512.1, on the reverse strand, counting down.
AACTATTACAAAGCATACAAAGCAATGCTGTCATGTAACATTTGGTACAAGTTTTAAATGTTTCATTTTCACTTTAAAATATATACAATCTATTATATTAAAACATTTCATTTTCATTTTCTATTACATATAACTATTACAAAGCATACAAACTATTATAAAAAGCTTACAAAATGCAATGGCAACAATTTTATTTATTTATATGAAAAACGAAAATTTTCAATTTAATATACAGATATATAATTATCCTAAAAAAATGTGATGTAACTTTCAAAAAGAAAAGACATGTCCAGCCATTCAACCCAGTCATATAGATATCGAAGAAATGATTATCATATATATATATATGATGAACAGTCTAATCGGCGGTAATGGCGAGCTTCATTCCACCAAAAGCGCAGTGGAGGGGATGACTGCAGATGAAGTAATTGTCGCCCTTCTTCACAGTAATCGTGTCGTTGCCAGAGCTGAGAGGCCTCGACCTTCCTCCTGTGCTGCAGCTCTTGTAACCTTTCGCGTCCACCGCCACCACATTGTGAAATGGCGGCCAGTAGTTGAAAACTGCCGTCCATCCAATTAGTTTTCCACCACCATTAGCCAATAAAACGGCCTTATTAATATTCATTGTAGCCCTAAGAATATTGCACATAGATCCACAGGAATAGCAGGACAGGACATGCATAGCCTTCAAAAACTTAAAAAAACTTACCCAGAGTGTCGCCGACCTTGAAATTTTTGCCAGCAGTCCAGCCAGAGGACTCGATTTGGAAACCCCACCCCTGGCCGTCCCCGACTACGTAGGTAGCCCCTTCAACAATAAGTGCCCATTGAAGCACAGAAAAGAGCAGGATGCCCACCGCGAAAAGCCTGGCACTGCCTCCTCCCTGGGCCATTTTCTGGGACAAAACAACCCTAAACAATCACAATAAGACGAGATGAAGATATGTATATCTCTATGCTTGGATTGGACAGCAGGAGATGCGGTGATTTGAGAGAGAAAGCGGGATGCAGAAGTGTTACTTTTATTTACGATTGTGACTCTGAGTTGGTTCTCACAGGCACTGGCTATTTATAACTGCCACCAGCTACCAGTCCAGTTATTCCTCGGTAGTCAAAGATTTACAGTAGTGATTACAGATCACAGCGCGCTTGTCAAATCACCCGTGACAAATTGTTTATTTATAAATGCACGCCTTTCGTTGTTTGCATTTCGGTTGAACTTTGAATTTTTTAATGCAACTTTTCAAAGTTACATGCACAGAAGCATTATCTGACAATTGGCAGGACAATACAATCACATGCATCGAGGCTGCAGGTTTTCGTTGGACTCAAAGATGAAGACAAAGGATGGAACGGTCCAGGTCTAGGCCTGGAATTTGACGTCCCACAGGACGTATTTTCACTTTCAAAACGTATTTGACAGGTGATTTCACAGACATCAAGTGAAAATTAAAAACTAGTGATGTATACAAACCAGTCAGTTTTTTAGTTTTCTCATGTACCCTGTTACACTGCAATATTTTTATATTTTTTATTTATTAAACTAATGAAGTCTCATTATTTGCAAGGGTCATGTTATGAGGCACCAGATTACAAGATGAATAAGAAACATTATTTTGTATTCTATTAAGCTGATGTGGTTTCTGTATTTATAAGGGGCAGGCTTTGAATGAAGCACAAGCTTTCCCTTTATTTATTATAAGGGGAAGGCTTTGAATGAGGCACAAGCTGACAAGATAAGATGAAGAACTCTTATTTATTATAAGGGGAAGGCTTTGAATGAGGCACAAGCTTACAAGATAAGATGAAGAAGAAATGATGGTATGTAAGAGAGAAGGGCAGTGGAGTGTGAATAGGATGTGGACGTTAAATTTACTAATCACAGAGAGGGTTGTTAAAAATTTCTATTCACAGTTGAGTTTTTAAGTTTTCTTTTACTGAATATGATTGATGGGATATTTTTAACTGTAGGTTAAAGGTTCTACTAAATGATGAAATTCCAGGCCCAATGAAACCTCATTCATATATATATAGTTAGGTAAGAAAACTCAAACTCTACTGATCTACTCTAATAACATACTGTCAAAACATGGGAAAATGAGAGAGTTATATTAAAGTTAAGAAGCCATGGTTTTCAACTTCTGAGATATACAAGTTAGGCACCCCAGTCTTATAAAGAGAGATTACAGGTGGTGCTAAAGTTGTGTGCGGAACCTAACATATTATAAGCAAATGTACCCATAGGTGGACTATATAATCGGTATTCATCGATTAACAAACATCCAAAAGCTCAACAGGAATATATAAAAGTTGAATTGAACTTAACTTTAAAGTGCTTTGTAATAGGTGAGAGTAAAATTAAACTTGAGCATATAACTACAAAGTTAAGGAGCATGGAAATGTATATAAAGGGTGGGATTCGTCGTAATTGTATTCACATATTGGAAATGTATATATATCTATTCTATAATTCGTTGTATTCATCTATACTTTGTCACCCTTCGCATATTTCCATGGCCTCTTACCTGTGGAAACATTCTTTCCTCTCAGTGACTTGGTATTTATCTGTTGCATTCTTTCTGAAATTGTATACATTGAACCTGCTTTACACTACTAAATTTTCCTCAATTGATCAATCACTCGGTACTTTGAACTTTTTGGCCTTTGTATTTCGTCCCCTCTGTCTTTGGTTGAACGACTATAAAGACCCTCATTCTTCAAAGAGCACTTCTAAAGTTCTTCAAAGAGCACTTGTAAAGCCTACTTTGGGTGAATTTGAAGATGTACTCAATTTTGAATACAAGAATATTGATTTTCACATGAAAATAACAGTTTTTTTAATAATTAAAAAGTCTTAATTGTATTTTCAGTTTGGTTATGTTAATTTGAAAAAAAATTGATGAAAAGAAAAGAGGAAATAAAATATTATTATTTTTTAATTATAAGAAATATGCAGTTCATCACCAAGCAATTTTCATCATCATTATGCACATTTTTCTCTTTCTTAATCCCCACATTTTAGCTTTAATCTTAAAAAACATTAAAATAATTTAATTCTTAAATCATTTTAATTTTAAAATGAATTGAAATCATTATTAAATTGTATTTAATTCAATATTTATCTTTTCATATATTATTATGGTCTTTATAAAATTTAAGAGGTGTATTTTTAATTTACATGTCTTTATTTAAAGAAAAACGTTATATATACATTGGCACCAATTCCAAAATACCCATACCATGATAACTTAATTATAAAAGTCATTTGATCCAAGTTTATGAAATCATAGGTTCTCTATAAAGGGGACCAATGTAATGTTATATATACATTGGCACCAATTCCAAAATACCCATACCATGATAACTTAATTATAGAAGTCATTTGATCCAAGTTTATGAAACCATAGGTTCTTTATAAAGGGGACCAAGTACTTGACATTGGTCCCCTTTTGCTATTGGGACCAAGGGAAAAATTAGCGAGGAGTAGATTTCATCTTTTTCTATTGGGGGAAATTCACTTAACTAGATAATTGACAAGAGGGCAAGTTCACCAAAGTCATTTCTCAAGAGGAAAGTCGATATTGGAGGTAGAAAGTGGATGATATGGAAAAATAAATTTTCAAACAATGGGATTCCTTCACCACTGTTATCACTGAAATTTCGTCCGTACATGGCGACAAGAACTCAGCATCGTCAAACAGTAATGAAGTTATTCATGGCACTGAATTAATTTCACAGCATTCCAAAAAGGTAAAAAACTATACAAAGTAACCAAAAATTGAAGGGCGCTTTACAGAATTTTGGTGCGCGCGCACATGCGTAGAACAGGAACGTACCATGCGCGCATACGCGCACGATGCGCGTATGTTAGCACAAAAACCCGCGCACCTGCTAAACGGCGCATTTATTGAATTGGTCGGCCTCCCAACCACTTATGGACCAGCTCCCAGGTCGATTTGACCCTCAAATCTGAGCTGAATCCGCATGGTAGGCTGGTCAAAGACCTAATGAAGCCTTAAAGAGCCCCTTTTCACACTTCAAAGGAGTTACATAATCACCCAATGAAATGCTATAAAAATCCATGAAGAAACATCATTTTCTCAAGGAATTTCATGTAAGGTTATGCTGCCTAGATTGTTTTAAGGACTCACTCCTTGACAATAACACATTGGCACCATTTCATTGAGCTATCCACCTCTCCATTGAGTGGATGTGCTAGGAGTTCTTTCACTATCATTTTCATTTTTCTTATTGCAAGGAGAGCAAGTTTGTGAGGGCCCAAGAGCCTTCCTTTGGAGGATGAAGGGACTCATAGTCCCCTTTCTTCATTGTGCTTTGATTTCATCAATAGATCAGCCTAAAAACATTGGTGATATTGGTCTTCTTGTGTTTTTTATCTCTATACCCATATGCTTATGATTTTAATTTGTATTAGTTTAATTATTGCTTATAGTTTTGTTGTTCTTTCTCTAACTCTTTCCTCTACAGCTGTCATGCTCAGCAAGACCCAACTGGGCATGTAAGCACCCCTGATTTGCTCACCAAGTCGACGAAAAGGGTGCAAACAACCACCATGAGGGAAGAATTAGATAGGAGAAGATTGCATCTCTTGTAATTCGGGGGGGAGGCCTTGAAGAAACCACAAGAAGTTGTCCAAGAGACCAAGCAAGCCCCTTTAATTTCCATTGTGGAAGATAACACCATGAAAAAGTTGAGCATGGTAAACTCACCTTCCAAGACCCTTCCTCAAGAGACCTTCATTGAATTTGAAAATCACACTAGAGACATCGGTTCTAAGCTCATGAGGAAAATGTGTTATGATGGCCAAGAGATAGGCAAGGAATGGAAAGGGACAAGGAATGGAAAGGGATTTTGATACCTATTGTAGCTCAACAAAGGCCCAAGCATGAAGGCCTATGATTCATTGGACAAGAATCCAACACAAGTTCAACTCAAACCACCTTTGTCGAGGTAAGAGGAATTGGAAAAGAAGCCATTTCCATGGAGGAAAAGATAGTTGGAAAAGGAGCGTGCAACGATCTTCTCAAATATACTTGTAGAGTCTTGGAAGAAGAAAACAAAGTGATTATTCCACCATCTAAATCTGCTCCAACTCTTGGGGGACCAAGCAACCATGTTGGAAAGCATCATCACAAACTGAGAAGGTATGTCATAGTATATTTGGTTTGTTTATGTTGAAAGAAAAGGGGTCATAAGGATAGCAATTGTTGTCACTCCTAAAGGCCAAGAAGCCCATGCAAGAACCATTTCCAGTGCTACAAACTAATTGGAAATTGGGAAGCCAAATGTTGGATGCTTTACCTAGAACTCCATCGCAAGAACTGAACGACCAAGAAGAAATCTTGGAGAGTCAAGGTGAAGGGAAAATATGAGTTTATTGTACTTACAACCCAAGGAAAACAAAATTTCCAATGACCCAATGTAGCGGCAAATGTCATCTCTAACCATGATATGTACAACATGGTTATGCCAAAGGAAACTCTAATGTGGCTCTTATCTTCCATCATGTTGAAGAGGCACCCTTTTTTGGAGATTTGTCAAAGTTTGCTTGATGGAAATATAGGACGCAGACATGCAACTATAGAGAAACAAAATATTGAAGGGAGTTGAGGCTTTTGGCGACCAAAATATTGCAAATGGGGAGGTGTGATACAAATTGGATTCTCACCAAAAATCTCTTTATAAAATGTGTAATAAGCATTTAAATGTTTTTGGGCAAAGTTGAGGAAATGCCCAAAAATTTACTTGGAAGTTGAAATGAACCATTATGATGGTTGGACTTCCAATGAAACCCATTAAAAATAAATGCTATCATGAAGAAGGTGATGGAATGGAAGATAACATAGAGGAGAGATAAGAAGGAAATGAAGAAGGGCAGTAGTAGAGATGAAATCTCAAAGAAGCAGTCTACTTGATGATCAGGGGAAAAGAACACATTGAGACTATCCCATGATGGGTGAAGATTGTTGTTGAGCCATGGCCGTCTAAACATTTCCTACCAATGAGTAACAACAAACCAAATCTATGTATATCTTACCCTTTTGTAATCAATCTCCTACTTAATAAAATACCCAATAAATCTAGTTTTCCCATTTGGATTCTAGGGTAAAATTTGTTGTGTTAATGGTTGGTGTTTAATTGTTTGCTTTGGTTGTTGAAAGTGAATGCCAAAAAATATTTATTCTCCTCTATCCATTATACTCAAAGATTGAAAATCGATGGATGTCATTTTTGAGTTTTTTCACTTCTATAAGAGGTTCCCAAATTGGTTTAATTGAGTTTGGTACCGTTGGAAATTTTTAGCATTTTTGGGAGTTTTATTTTTGCATGGGTCATTCTTGTCTTCTTTGAGAATTTTTTTTTTACTGTTGGGAATATTTGAGGTTATCCTTGGTTTTCTAAGATCCTAAATGCATGCTCCAAATAAAGAAAAGGAAACTAGCATGTTCAAGTAAAAGAAGGAGCAAGACCATGAGGAAGTAGTGAATGAAATTGTTAATGAAGGACATGAGCATGAGAAGAACAAATCAGAAGATAAAGCACCAAAAGTCAAGGGAAAGGACCTTCAATCAAGTAAAATATAGGTCAAATATCAACCACCACAAACACACACAAATGCAAAGCTACCAAAGACACAATATAGACAATGAAGGATGTGGTGAACAAGAACTGGTTGGCTAAGGAGATTTATTTTGATATTTCTTTATGCAAGGACACTTTTTGTCATGGAAACATGGCAAGGTTGTCATGAAGCTTTCCTGGGGTCAAATAGATGTTGTATCAATTTTTACGCCTTATCCAAATTTGATTGTATCAAGTAATATAAATTTATTATAATTCAACCTATTAGGCATCCTTATCTTGAGTGACCAAAGTCGATTATGGCTTAGGGTTAGCCAAACATGTGTATATATAGTGCATTTTGTAAAGAGAAGGTGTTGATTTTTTAGTGGTTGATTATCTACTTATTGATGTATTTATCAAACTATGGCATACTTTTGTTCATTTGTTGAGTGTTATCCATAGGGACAACATCATTAGTAAGAATGGTCCTAGTTTTTGGATAGGGAAAACATTTTAACCTATAATATTTTGTACATGAAGGCCATTACTCTTTAACAATGGGTTTCCTCCCAACACTTGTGTTCCCACTTAGATCAATGCATATTTCTCTGGACATTATGAATGGTTTTCTTGTTATTCATTAATGAGTACACTACTAATCAAGAAAATAATTACAATGTTTGCAATTGTTATTATTTCCTTACACTTGGATTGGACATGTTATAGACATGGAGATATTCTTATTTTTATTATTTCTGTAAGTACTTTATAATGTATTTCTCTTAAACCTTGTTTTACGAGTGTTTAATGTCCATTTGGTTATTTCATTATGTTTGAGACAAATCCCAAGTTGGACCATTAAGCATCCAACATAGTGTACATGATGAGAAGTAGGTATCGAGGCACAAGAATATTGGCATGTAGAAGAAATTGTGGTTGTGGAATGTTTATCATGGACATAGGGAGATGTATAGTCATGCAAACAAGAGAAAAAAAGAAGTCAAGCGTAGGAAGATGAGGCATTGCTAGTATGGAAAATAACTCAAGCTAAGAAGATAGGAATATGAATTGTTGCAAGGAAGTAGATTAATTTGACAGAAGTATTGGAGTCATGGTGATGGAGGATAAATAAGTGTAGCACAAAGGTGAGTGGGTTGATCCCCATAAAAGTTGTCTTGAGTTGGTCATGGTTGATCTATGTTGGAGAGAATTGGTCACAAGGAGGAGGTAAAGAGAGAATTCAAACTAGAGGAAGGAGATTAGTTGTGAAAGAAATAAGATAGGAATTAGATGTATTGGATTCTTCAAGAGTAATACAAATGAATGATAATATTATTAGAGTTTGTTGATATGATAGTCGATTAGGAGAGTTCCAAAGTGAAAACAATGTGTAGAAGAGAAATGTATGTTGGGTGTTGGATATGTAAATAAAATTAAATCTTAGAGAGAGGCACAATAGGGATTGTTTGTTAGGTTGAGGCATTGTATAATATATGCACATGTAATTTATTTACATATAATAAAAACCATTATACCATTTTGATAATTCTATTGTATATTTATATTCTATCTTGATTGCGACTAAATTTTTTATTTAATTATATCTATTACAAGAACCCTATGAGACAAGCATCCGAGTGTGCAAGGATTGAATGGGTCTAATATTTCCTTCCCATTGTGTTATTTTTGGTATCATATCATGTTTATGCATTGGGAGAGGATTGATTATTGAAAAACTTTCATATTGGAGCATAAATTGAACCTTAGAGTGAGATTTTGGGAATCAAGGCACATTCTCTCTAGGGAGAAGTTTTTGTGGTAGAGATTTTGTATCAAATTTGATTGGAAATAAACTTGAAGGTGAAATTTTGGCGAATTATGAGAGTAAGAATTGAAATTATGGAAAAAAGAGAAGGAACAATTTTTATAAACTTAGAATTGTAAGAATTGAGCCCAAGGGAATTGAAAATTTTGAAAGAACATAGTAGAGTGAAGCATCGAGAACCAACAATTTAGAATTAGAGCATGAGAACAATAAGGAGAAGAACACATAGGTTACGTTTCAACAAATTAATCATACATTTTTAAGAGAAAGAGGGAATCCAAGGTCAAAGTTTTGCAATATGAAGGAATCATGACAAAAGAAGCATTAATGAATTAGATTAGTGAAAGAGAGTCACTTTTGATATAAAAATATAGAAGACTCAATAACAATAGAATTTGTAATTACTAAATTGAAAGTTCATTCTGATATTTGGTGGGCTTTTATGTAGTAGGAGCAATTTTACCATGGAAAGGAGTGGATAAAAACTTGGATTACAATTTTGTCCAAGTTAAGGAAAATCATTTTGCTAATGGATATAAACAAGTGCATTTGAGACAGATGAAAAATTTGTGATATATAAATCAAATTGTGCACAAGTATACAAAGGAATTATATAGAATTTTTGTTTGTATGAATCATGATGAGGAAAAGAATAATAAATTATTAAGGTATGCATTGAAGTTTTCAATCCAAGATGAAATGAGACTGCATAAGATAAATACAATTAAAGAATCTTATCAATTAGCATTGAGAGCAGCAAAAAAGTTATCATGCAAGGACAATAGAGGGAATGTTTAAAGAGAAGGTGGTCAAGGTAGAAAAAGCAAAGGTTCAACATAGTTCATGGAGGAGTTGCACAAAGAGAAGGATAACAACTTAAATGAAAGGAGTGCATAAGTTAGAGGTAGAGTTAATACTCTAGGTGGATATCAAGGTATAGGTTGAAAATGTGATGGTTACAAGAGTATTTATTCCTACACATCTAAAGATGAAGGTAATGGATAATTTGAATTCCCACAAATAGATGGATTGAGACGTATCGAATCTATAACTTAACTAGCTCGAGGGATATCAAGAGATAGTGTAGCAATAACAATAGTGCAAGATGAGGTGACAATTTGATGATGCACAAAGGAAATATTGTGCCAACACATTAGTGGATACTAGAAGAAGACAAGTAGTTAAGGAGACATATATTCAAAACAAAGTGAGAATTTGGATGTGTTGTAAAGTTATTATTGATTCTAGCATCCCTAAAAAAATGGGAACAATTGAAATGGAAGAGCAAATAGAATTGACATGATAGAAACATCTTTGTTGTTGTAGCTTATTTTGGTTCTAGAGAGGTTATAAAGAATTTTGCCTAACCAATGGAAAACATATTTTAAACTTGGTAGGAACAATTCAAGTGTCTTCTCATGAAAGTTGGATACCCAAGAGAAATGTCTCTTGTAAAACAATAATTTCACAAAATTCAAACATCTTCATAGTCCACCAACCCCAAGTTTTATTCCATTAATTTTGAATTGTTTTGTGTTAGTTATCAATTAAGAAACAACTATTATTTTGTTGCTTTATTTCATTAATTTTGAAATGGACATTTTTTTGGGGGGTGGGGGAGTATTTTTGAACTATCGCTACAGTGATATGAATATTTTATTAGATTTTTAGTAGTCAAAATTATTACTTAATTAATTTTGAATTTTTTTGTTATTTTTGAACTCTTTAATTATGCTACATCATGAAAATTTGATTAAATCATAATCATTTCATTAATTTTTTTATAAAAATTATATATTTATAGATCAAATATATTTGTGCAAGGGTTAACTACATGGACTACTTGTATCAACTTTGTGCATGGGTTATGTTCCTAGGTTGTGTGTGGGTTATGTTGATGGTTCAGGTTTGTGTGTTTAATGTATGAATTAAATGTTTGACTACACCTCTATTTTATAATCAAACACTTATTTTATGAATAATCATCATGATGGAGCATCAATTATAATGCATGCAAAGTACCAACGAAGAAAATATGAAACAATGTGAAATGCAGATGTGAAAATGATGGGAAATCCTATAGGGGTTTTTTATCGCAAAAGTTGTAGTTTGGGAAAATCCTGAACCAACCACCAAATGGCGAAAAATTTGGGAACTCCTACCCACTGTCACCTTAGGCAGCTATTCCCATCACTTTAGAGATGATAGAATCAACTCAAGGGGGGAATCTCGGTGACCCTGGGGGGATTGAGATGAAAAGTGAAGTGATGAAAGAAGGTCCCCCTATAGGTCAAGGTAGAAGATGTGGAGAGGCTTGGGAAAGTGTCTAAGTGGTATCCAATGGTTTCCAAGAGATAAGAATAATTGTAAAGGGTGTTGTACCTTCCTGAGACACAAGAACAAGCTGAGCATATATGTATAATGTTAGGTGGAAAATCAAGTTAAGATTGTTGTCCCTAGTTGCAGAAGTAAACAAAAATGTATATCAGCAAAGAAATAATTATTAAATATTCCAAACAATTTCTAAAAGTCCATTGAAAGATGCTAGAGATAAGTTAGATAAACACTAGTGATACTCAAGAATGAAAGCACAAGACTTTAGCAATGAAACAAGGTTGTAATGAAAGGTGTTTGCAGAGATATTTTTCGTCCTTGTGGCTGTAGTAAACAAGTTGTTATATAAGTAAATACAACCCCCAAAACTCACAAAGAATCCACCCAAAATTTGTGTTAGACCAAGTAGATAAATGTGGCAAACTCTTGGCAAATTCCGACGGTTGAAAAACAAGTTATAAATGAAAAAGTGTTAGGGTTTTTGCAGACCTAATGGCTATAGATGAAGTTTTATAACAACAAAAATAAACACTTAGGAAAATATGATGCCCTATTGGCTCAATCAATCTTATAGAGAAAAGAATTGATTCCAACTTAGACAACCTTCAAATCATAAAATTTCACGTTAACCAATGCAATATTTTATTTCTCCAATGTAGTTATACTAGTGCCTTTAGATATTGGGTTATGAAGTCAAGTAAATAAAGAGATAAACAATTCTATATCCTTGGGGGTGTAAACCCTCTTACTCCCCAAGGAAAGCAAAAGCTAAGCTAGGAGATACTAGGAGGGTGGAAGCCCTTTTACTTATCCTAGTAAAACGTTGTGCAAAAAATAAATTCTATACAAAATGATAGATAATGGTGGGGTTGTAAATCCTTATACTCCCCAAGAAATCTAGAAAATCAAAATTTTGACTAATAAATGAAGCATCAACAAGATAAATCCTTACCTAGATCAAGAAATGACAAGATAAACCTCCTCTTACCAAGATAAATCCACCACACATGCCAAAGAAAAACTCTAGTAAGGGTAGTGCACTCTTCTTCCACCAATAGCATAAAGAACCAATATAAAAATTACAAGAGAGAAAAGGTTTCCCAAGGAGGGCACACATTTCAACTTAATACTTCTCACAATGGGAGAGTTATGTTATGAAATGAGATTCACATGATCTCTATTTATACTAAACTTTAAAACATAGTTTTTCCACATTAAAAGGGTAAAACATAAGATAATGGGTCAATAACCATTATATTACCCCTTTACACAAATAATAATATTTAATTTTCATTTTTCCACATAGGAAACCCTAAAATAAGATGACGTCACCCCTTTAGGGAGATGTTTTGGCACTTGGAGCAAGTCATTGGAGTTGGGGAAGCATTGCTAGGCCTCCAAAGGCCACTTGTCACTCATCCAAGCCCCTTCTTCATGACTTAAAGCTTCCTTTCTTCAAAAAAATTCCATGTGTCAATGAGAAATACCTTCATTACCACAAACCCTATCCCTAGGTGACGTCAAGCCTCAATAAGTGACGTTTTTCCCCTCCTAGGAAAGTCGTTTCGGATGTGAGGGATAGGTCATGTCTTCAAAGGTGTCTTCTAGGCCTCCGAAGTCAAGTCATCGTGATCCGATATGTGGGACCTTGACATCCAACCTATGGGCTTCAAGCCCCATGGAAGCCCAAGCTAGGCTTGTTCCTCCAAAACTGTCCACCAAACAAGGTCCTCCAAAACAAATAGGCAGGCCCTCCAAGGATATCAAGTTAAAATATCATGACAAGTGAAAACCACATATAATAAACAAGGCACCTAAACATGTGCATCAAATCTACCTCATCAAATTAAACAAATGCTCCAAAACCCTATACAATTGACCAAGTTTAGGTATGGGAGGGGTGTCATAAAAGTCCTATTGGGTATACCGAAACCCTCAAGTAGGGGATTCTCCCAAGGATTCCCCTTCAAGGTCATGTAGTGGATGATGAGGTGGATAGGGGTTTATACTTCATAGGCCAATGAGTCTCATGACATACAAGGGCTTGTATTATCTCATTTATGGGTGCCTTTGCAGGGGGTGTGTTGCACCTTCTTCTTCAATGCAACCTTTTTCCAATCCCATTTATTTCCATTTATTGATTAATGATCCACTCCCAATAGTGAATTGATTGTATTGGGGGGAAGTAACACAATGTCACTTGAAATAAGAGGTCCACAAAGTTCCATAGGGGTAACCATGTAAAGCGTTGTAACACACTTGTGTTAGTCTTGTATTCAAGCAAGATATTTATTCGGTGTTTATTATTGTGCAAGTATTCAATTCTTTTAAGAGAAGAAGCTCATAATTATCAATACTTGTCTGGGTAAGCATATAGAAGGTTCATATTTTAGGCTCTTATCTTTTTCCAACAACCATGCCCCTGGGCCTTCAACCTCTTCTTCCCATGAAATGAGGTACATGCTCTTATTGGGTGACTAAAGTCAAAGGACCTAGAAGAGGGAAATGTGATGGGAATGTAATGAGTGTAAAGTGGTAAGTATGGTCGGGAATGGTATGATAACCTCTCAAGGGACCCCCAGTTGCAACCCTTCCCCAAAATTTGGCAAATTACAAGGAAGTCTATGACACTCACCAAGGTGAAATGGGGTCAAAAGCATAATGTCCAAGCAGGTGTTCTATAATCAAAAGCATCTCAAATACAACATGTTTAAATGCCTCAAATATTAGGGTGATTACCTGCCACAATACTAGATTTGTATCGCAAGGACCAAGACCCATGTGTCATACAGAAGCTAGCCGATGTGGTGAATGCACTAGCAATGGATCCAAACTGTGGTGATAGAGCGAGATTCCATATGTTCAAATGGACACTGCTAGTCATGTGGTCTCTCGACACTCCATATATGCGACATGAGGGCCTCAAGACATAATCTCCTTATTTATCCCACAAAATGGGGATAACAGGGCCTTTATAGGAAATTTGTAAGGAAATGATCTAAATCATAATGACATATCACTTCAAAATGAAGGTATCTAAATCACATTATTGTATATAAATTTCATCAAAGTAGATAGAATTATAAAATAGCGAGTTTGTGCAAGAATCTAAGTCAATTTAAAATACATAATTAACTTATGGATTTAACATATTGAAATATGGTTCTTTTTTCTATATCAAAAATCCAAAAACTAACTCTAAAACCATTTATTTATGCGAATAAATAAATAACACTTTCACACAATTTGTTCATTTTGATGTGTAGGTGCACCCTAATATTTGAGACATCTCTTGATCTCTCTATTGTTTTTTCATAGTCATATTTATTTCCATTATCATTAGGAAGGGTCACTAACATAATGATGTCTAGTTTCCTTAGTTTGATGTATGATCTACTCCATATCCTCCATCCTGTCTAATATATCCCTCCTCATTTGACATTACTCATGAATTAGGGAAACTGTGGTCCTACTCAAAATCTCAAAATCCCTCCACATAAATTCATGTCATTGATGGTGTGTTGTGTCAAACATCAACAACCTCCCTTTTTCTTATATATTTTTTTTGTGAAGCCTTTTCTTTAAGAAAATGGGACCCACCTTGTCTTATATGAGATCCTCTTGACTTGAAAAGTTTCCTCAAGGTTGATCTTTGTTTATCTCTATCTAAACAAGTCACCTCATTGTTTTAGCTTGGTTTGGGTTGAGTCTTTGTTTTCAATACTTAGATAAATATATGAAAGATATTTTGGTTGTAAGATGAGTTATTTTTAACTCCTTCAGTATGCACCGAAGGAGTTTCCTTAAGTTCTCTGATCTTCACTGGAGGAATTCCCCCCAAAATATTCTGGAAATCTAAATCGACTATCGATAAAACTATTCCTAACTCCCTCAATTCAACCAGAGGAGTTGTTATGAACTTTATTGGTTGAATGAGAGTTCTCTAAAACTCCTCTAATGTCTTCAAGAACCAACACACTTTGTATTAACACCTTCGAAATAAAAATGGTGAAACCATAGCAATTCCAATTAATGCTTTTGGTTCACAATGGAGGACTTCCGATCACCTCCTTTGGTGTACCTGGAGCACATCCCAACATTGCTTCCGGTAAAGATGTCAAAAACCCTCTGGTCACATTAATTGTGCGCATAGTTATAAAAGGAGCACTTCTCCCTCCTTTGATCATTGTTACTATCACCAAGGAAGAAAGAGAAGCACTGAAGTGAGTCTGTCAACAAGCCTTTGCGAGAATGAGAGTTTTACATCATCTATTTTCCCTCTACATCCATGTGTCATAGAAAATACCGGGTGAGACCTAAAACCATTTCTACTGTATTCGTTGATGTTATTTTCTAGGGTTAGGGTTATTTTATTAATAAATAACACGTAATCTATCCACTAGTCCTTCAACTGCATCCATGTATTTCCAAACTTGAACTGTTATCCTCATCATCGATGGCCCTTTCACCTTCATCCCATGGAAATCCCTGACCATATATCAATCTCTAATTCCCTAACTCGCATCCTTCCCCGAAAATTAGTTTGATCTTTGGCCTTCCCTCAACTTTGGTTCTCTACCAAGCTTCACAAACCTGGCATCAACATAACCCCATAGTCAAAATCTGGACCTAGTGTCGAACCTAACAAAGGTTGAACCCTCAACACCTTAACCAACAACCTCTTCCCCGAGAATATTTATAAACATCTACTTTCCTTTCTCTGGGTTCTTAAGAAATCCTATTTGAATGAACCACAAATCTTTAATAATAAACTTCGAAGGGCTTCCCCCAAGATCCATTTCTATATTGTTCGAGTCACCAAAGCATATAATACTAGAGCCACTCGAACCCTTTCTCTCTTTACTTGACCGGGAAACCTTTTACGGAACTTAGTTAAATTTATGAATGCATTTGTTACAGAGAATTTAGTATGATCATTTTTGGTCTACCCGGAGGAATCCACACGATCCCCTCTGGTTCCACTGGAGGAATCCACACAATCCCCTCTGGTTTCTCTAGAGGACTTGGAAATATTACCTCCAATCTTCTCTATAGCACTTAACAATTTTGTCATTGATGTTCTTCAAATCACTTAATAGGATTGCCATTGGTTTATTTGGAGAATTTTGTGTAATCACCTACATTATTCACTGGACATATTCACGAGATTGATGTTGATATGCATCAGAACAATTCTTATGATCATCGTTGGTATATCCATAGGACTTGTTAATATTCCCTCTGGTCTCACCAGAAGAATTAAACTAACCATCGTCAGTATCTATTGGAACATTTAATAGAATCGCCTCATGTCTTTAATTAGAGAACTTTACAAGATTGACGTCAGTGGTATATGGAGGGATTTATAAGATCACCATCAGTAGTAACCGGAGGAATTTACACCAACCCCTCCATCACTAAACTCATGATTCCAGAGAAGTTAACATCAACACCCCCGACCCTTCGACAAGCTTACTACAAATTTCTCTGGAATGTACTCTTGCCACTAGCTTTCCTGGAAACATTTCCTCCGGTTCAACCAGACGACATACCATGAACTATTCTAGTACATACCAGAGCAATTACCACCAAGTGCTCTGATCTCATATCTCCCTCCATTGACTAAGATACCATTAAGCTTGTAACACCCTATTTTCCCCAACATAGAAATATATGTTTAAATGTCACCATGAGTCATGGTTGATATGTTTTATGTTTTGGACCAAGATGAACAATTAAAATGATAAAATGCATTTTCATGATAATGAAAATAAATTTTTAATGGGTGGAGCACTTACACAGAGATGATTCCATGAGAGGGAAATGGTGAGGAAATTTCCTTGCCAATTTAATATTCAAGAAAACCAAAATTGTCCATTTATCCTAGAATTTTAGTTAATAAACGAGGTTAGTAGTTGAACTACCAGCTTCCCACAATTATGAGAAATAATGGGGGATTATACCAAAACTTCCTTGCCTCGGGAGCATGGGAAGAAAGTAACCATATGGATACTTCTGAACTGACCTCGAATTTATGGGAAAATCAACCCACAAAATTGGAGAGGTTAGAGAATGGGATGAGACCCATGAAAAGTGAGTAAATTTCAGCAATAGAAAAGTGAGTAAAAGAGTATAAGAGAGTGATTTTGTTGCATCCCTATTGGTTGTAGCTAAATTTTTATTAAAACAATTAGATCACTTGGAAAATCAAGACGCCCTTTGGGAACAATAAATCTAATAGTATATAGAGTTTACATCCACACTTGAACAATTCAATATCTCAAAATTCGTGTTTACCAATGCAACAATATTCAATATCCAATGCATATATTAGTGCCTTATCTATTGGGTTATGGCGTCTCTTTCTTTAACATAGGGTTTATTACTCCTCTAGGGTTTATTTCTCTGATATATTTTCTTGAGTAATTGTAGGCACAGATCTCACCAGAAAATGTTGAGGTCTCTCGGTAAGACCTCAACATCTCTTGGTAAGACATGTGCCTACACATACTCAAGAAAATATATCATAGCATTGAGGGGTGGCTTTCTCAACCTTTGTTCATATAAATCAAAATTTCAACTATTCCTTAAAAAGAAAATTTTGCATTTTTTAAAAACTTCTAACTAACATGTGATATTATTCAAGCAAATGTACCACATCAAGTATGCATAAATGCAAATAAATTAACATATAAAGAAAAGCATGGAAACAAATGCAACTACTCTATGATGGACACACAAATGCAAATGCATGAAAACAAATGACCTACCTACTTACCTAGGGCCTAGGGTTCATTGTATCAGGTCCCATGAAATAAATAGGGCTCAAGGAGAGACCCATTAACTATCAATGGCATCCTCCTTCCATCAATAGTGGCTAAGTAAAAAGGATCAACCCCATATCTTTCATTGATTTGGTAAGGTCCTAGCCACAAACTGTCAAAATTTTGATGCATTCCTGGTTTCTCCCTTCTCTTGTCCTACATTAGGAAAAAATCTCCTTCTTTAAAATCCCTTTTCCTATCTTTGTGATCAAAAGTTCCTTTAACTTTGTCTTGATTTCTTTCCATTTGATTAAAAGCCATTATTCTAGACTCATCCAGTTCCACGAGTTGATCAATCCTTCCTTGTAATTCTTCTTTATCAGTAGTGAAATGTTGAAATATTTACAAATATGGAATCTGGAGATTTACAGGTAAACTTTCCTTCATCCCATAAACTAATTCAAAATGGGTGTTCTTGGTGTAAGTCTTGGTTGTAACATAGTAACCAACTTAACGAGAACTCCACAGAGTTCTTGTTTTTTTGGGGGTCACATTTTTTACCCCTTTTCTAAAAATGGTGCTACTGTTACCGCGCCCCCCTCCCTTTTTAGGTCTTTTTTTTATAATTAAATTTTCCGATCCATAATGTTTCCACATTATTTTTCTAAATGTTTATTTTATTTTTCATCTATTTTCTAAATTTTCTATTTTTTTTTCAATGGTGTTTTTAGTCATTTTTCCATGCTTCTTTCAATCTTAAAAATATTTTTTACCATTTACTTTTTTGAAATTAAGATTTTTCATATAATTGTGTCTCCTTAATTAATTTATGGTTCCATACTTTTAAAATTTAGTGGAAACCATCATTTTTAACACGTTGTTTATCTTTACTTCAATACATAGAAAATAATTGTACTTAAATAACACTATTTTTGAATATTTAGCAAAAAAACTGTACATTTTAAAACCATATATAATAAACAAATTATACATTTTGGTACCTATTCATTTAAAATAACATGTCAAATAAAGCATTTTCATGGACATAATTGAACCAAAAAAAAAAGTGAAAATGTAATAAAAAATTAACATTTTTTACCATTTTTTTATACATTTGAAGTAAACAAATAACAACATTTAATAAAATTTTCCCTAGTATAGTGATTCACATACAAATAAAAGTAAAAAGAAAACAATAAAAAATATTCATCATAAAACAACAATAGATACATATTCATTCTTATTCTAAAATCTGAAAGTCAAAACATTACAGTTATAGCTCATAAAAACTTTGTAAAATTGAGCATCGTCTTCAAGGGCATCTTAAAAATAATCAACAATATCATATATCCCAAATTCATCATTCTCAATAGACACATTATCATCTTTTTCGACATCAATTTGTGCTTCCATTGTGTCATTTTTCTCTTCCATTGGGTCTTTGATATCCGCAAGTTCTCCAAAATGATCATTTTCAATCATGTTGGAAATATGGCTACAGCATAGATGACGCAGATGGTCAAGGTTTTCATTGATGGCAATCGGTTGGCTTATGGAACACGCACAAGAGATGCTGGAACATAGAAGCTAGAACGCAAATGCTGAAACACAAATGCTGAATCTCAGATGCTAAAACGTAGATGCTGAAACACGACGGCTGGAACACGACTGCTGGAACACGAATGCTGGAACATGAATGCTGGAACACGACTGCTGAAACACGACTGCTGGAACACGACTGCTGGAACACGAATGCTGGAACATGAATGCTGGAACACGACTGCTGAAACACGACGGCTGGAACACGACTGCTGGAACACGAATGCTGGAACACGACTGCTGGAACACGACTGCTGGAACATGAATGCTGGAACACGACTGCTGGAACACGACTGCTGGAACACGACTGCTGGAACACAGCGTTGCATGAGGTGGCATGTGTATAGGAGGCAGAGTAAAGAGCCAGTTCAGAAAATCAGGGAGAACGCTGGCATGGGAAAAGCAGAAGAA
>ML778512.1:1767326-1788173 GCA_009831015.1 Picea engelmannii | reverse complement strand
CCCCCCCCCTCTCAGTTAGTTCATACCTGTAACAAATCAATCCTCCTAATGGTGCTTGAGGTTCCTTTGAAATTTTTGTCACCTTTGATTCACTAAAATCTTCTTTCCTCAAGCCACATTCTTGCATTTCATCTAGAAGAGTTGGAATAGCATTCATTCTTTTTTGAATAAAACTGCACTGTATTGGGTCACTTTCAATGACTATGTGACTTCTTCATTTCTGTAAGCAACACACTAATGTTTTACCTAATGACCAAATACAAAATAAATAATGAAGTTAAATACTGTAAAAATACATAAAATAAAAATAATATAAGTTGAAGTATGTTTTCATAAATGTTAGATCATAATTCTTACCTAAACCCGAGAACAAATTCAAAATCCAGTCTCCTTCATTTGAAAATGTATCTATAAGATAATTAATTAATGCTTGTGGTTTTTTATAAATGTTAACAATCTCTCCTTTCAAATGATTTTCCTCATATGTTAGCTTTCTAACTACAATGTAAACCAAGAAACTACTAGGCTTCCCTCCATCCTTTACATTGACAATAATAGAATTATAAGAATCATCACGTTTAAATGGTTCTCTATTGGAACTCTGAATATTAGGCTTGTGCCTATAACATAAATAAGTGTAAATTCAATTAACTTGTGAATTAATAAAATTGATTTCTAATCTTAATTTATAAACATACAATTTCAATATATTACCAAATAAGTTGCATCCTTGTATTTTCTTTTCCCTTGAAGCTTGATTGTACTAATCCGTGTTGTGTGTTTGAATGAAAAAATATAAATCTCCAAAATGGTGATGTTGTGACTTCCATAAATAGCATAACCACTTTATTTAAACCTTGGTAAGTATAAGGCTCAGTATCATATCCAATGTTTTGGATATTATAACCATGGGGATATGCACAATAACTAGGGAGTATTCTCTGTTAGGAACAATATTTGCAATTTGTTCACAATCACCTAATATCACTTTATATTGAACAGTTTCGAGCCCATTCCAAATGTCGTGATCAAGGGTGTCATCAATTTCAACAGTTTGGACATGTCTCCTTCTTTCTCTTTCAAACTTGGATTTTTGAATAAAACTTTTGAAGGTTTCAAGTACTCCATCTGTATTCTTCTTTGGAATCTTTAATGAAACAAACAAACATATTGTTATATATCTATAACTATTAAAATAGAAATAAAATAACCTACAAACAAATAATATGAATGTAATAAATCAAAATACATTTTTGAATGCAACAAAAAAATGTTTCAATACTCTTGTAGAGATTGAATCTGGATAGTTGAGTTTAACATCATCCCAACTTTGTTAATTCAACATCTTAATAATTTCCTCTTGTATTCTCATATACACCTTGTGACTAAAAAATAAATAAATGTTTAAATGATATATATAATAAAATACTTAGAAAATGTGTATGTTAAACTGAAAAAATTAATTTTCTTGTCCTAACATATATAAAAATAACTCAACAAACTTACTTTTTATATTCATCACACATTTCTTCCATTGGCAATTCACCCGACCTTACACATGATAATATAGTTATGATAAGTTTATCATCCTTCACTCCTTGTATCATTATCCAACGTGTTATAGTCATATCTTTTGGCAGATGTTTGATTTCAGGAACTATCTTACTTGTGATACATATTAATGGTTTAGTATTCTTAACTCTATGATTTTTTATACTAACATTTTCCCATAGGCTGAAGGTCTCATCTATAAAATCTCATACATGTCCAATTCTAAATCCCAATTGAAAATAATTATCCACAACTCTAGATACATCACTTTCTTCGTGATTTTTTTCTTTTTCATTTTCATCATCAAATGGGAAGCCTATTTCCATACAACATTGCTTCTGAAAATTGGCATCAACATTTGATCTCTCCCCATGACATATTTCAGAAAACTCACTATGGATAAATCTCACCCTTTGAATGAAATTCATGGACATTCTATACTCATTATCTGTGTTATGATCCCATGCCAATAACTTTTCTTCCGAATATGTTAAACCATCATACATTATGCATTTGACTTTCTCAAAAATAGGATTATTGGGATATTCTTGCATCAATTCTCTTCTAGCCTTTGCAGAATGATTTCCTCCAATTGCATAATATTTCTAGTCAAAACATTGTGATCTATCAAATTCTTCTCTCCTAGGAACTTCCATTGGGTCAACGAGAACTAAGTAGTCAACCACATGTGCATATGGATTATACCTAATCAATGTTTTCAAATTGTGAATATGCAAGTGATGTGGTTTTCTAATTTGATATTTTTATTGCCCTTCTGTTAGTTTATAAATTTGCTTCACATTCAATTGAAATGTATGACCATCATCAAATAAGTTTGTCATCCTCAATCTATTTCAAATGACATTTTGTGTTATTTTCATAATACCATCCTCTATATCAACACCTGGTGTTATTATTTATCTGCTACCTTTAGGACTTTCATTATAATATTCAGAGCTAACAATGGCTTCTTCATCATCATCAACATTTTCTTTCTTCCTCTTATGATTTAAATGAGTTTCATCTAAATCAATGATTTCTTCATAATTAATAGGAATGGAATCATCATCAACCATAAATCTTTTGCATTTATCTTGTTTATTCTTTTTGCGAGGAGTGATAACCTCATTGGGACTAATCTCAACAAAATCTTCAATTGGAGTTTCCACATTTTCAAATGTAACCCTTTTAGGATTTCTACAATGAAGACTTTTCTTTATTCTTTCATGTTCTTCTCTGTCTACTCTTGCAACTTTAACCTTTGTTACTTTTGTTTCCTTTTCCTTCCTTCTTGTGTCTTTTCAATATGAAAAGCATTGATGCCATTCATGATATTATTATCTGTAGAGTAAATCCCCACTAACATATGTGAAAGTTGTTCAACAAAATCCTGTAAAAAAAATATAACATTTCCTTGTTAAATAAAATTTAAAAATTAACATGATACTAAAAATAATAAAGGATACAAAAATAAAAATAAAAATAATTACATTGTCTTTCTCACTGTCATCAATGATGGATGCACATAATTCTGTAAAACATTCATCCTTTTTATAATTGCTCAATTTTAAACAATATCTAATCTTGATATAAGTCTTTCCTTTTTTGACAAGTGCATAAACAATATATGTGTCTCGCACCAAACATATATCTTGTAACAAACCAAGTGCCTGATAATTTCCTTGCACATGTTCAAACTTGGAACAATACAAATATATATGTTCTCCATTGTTCTCTTGCTTGTCTTTAACAAACCAATAATATTATAGTTTGTATTCACCTTCCATAAATTTTGCACTCTCTAACATTCTTCATTTCCCTTGACAGCTTAGGTGTTGTGCTATCAATTTGTTGCCTAGCATTCATGGAGGTCCTAGTTGCAATTTTGGATTCCATTATTGCAGGTCATAATCTAGATACATTTATATATAATCTATTTCCTGCCATTTTTCCTATATGCAAAAAAAAAAAATTAGGCCTTTTATATTATAATAAATTAAAAAAAAAACACTGACTATTATAACTAAGTTACTTTTTTTTTTTTTTTTTTTGACCCATCGAGTTACTGGGGCGATGTTGGGACCAAGTCTTGGCTTATGGGGGCTAAGGCGATGTCATGCATCTCCCTATATATCCCCCACATCCAAGACCTGGGCACAACCAAGTCATGGTCCAACCTAGACCATGACTTGGCTGGGGAGGGAGGGGGCAACCCCCAAGGCCAAGCCTTGAGCATGCCTAGGGCTTGGTCATGGGGGATGGTCCTCGATGGCCAAGTCACAGTCTGTGGGACCATGAATTGCTCGAGGGGTTTTGGTGATGTCAGGCATCACCCCATCCCCCATGCATCCAAGGCACGGTCTGGTCCCATGGGACCATGCCTTGCCCTCAGGGGCTAGGGTGATGTCAGGCATCGAACCAGCCTCCCTGTGGCCAAGCCCTAGGCACGTTCGGAGCTTGGTCACAGGGCTTCCCCCAAACAACCAAGCCCTGGGTGTGTCTGAGGCTTGGTCATAGGGCTTCCCCCCGATGACCAATCCCTGGGTGTGTCCAGGGCTACCCCCTGACGACCAAGTCATGACCCGTATTGGGGGGGAATTCCCCCCCGCAACCAAGCCACGACCCTGACTTGTCCGCCAAGGAGTTGGGGAGATGTCAAGAAGCACCCTGATCACCCCTATAGGCCAAATCACAGACTTTCATGGGAGAGACATTCCACCCAATAGCTAGCATGGGCCAAAACTATAAAATTTTCAATAAAAAGTGTAAATTTTTAAAGAAAATTGTACCTAAATTTACCTTTCTTTTATTTTCTTTGTTTAAAAAACCTAAGAATTTAATTAAAATTTCTTTGAAAATGGTCTCAATTGTTTTTTAAAGTTGGGATTTTTTTAGAAAAAATTAGAAAACATCTAAAAAATTTAGGTTTTTTTTATAATTTTCGCATGAAAAAATCTAATGTAATTCAAAGATGATCTTATTAATGTTTTTTTGGTAAATGGTAAGAATTAAAAAAATAACTAACCTCTGAAATGCTATATTCTCCTTGAATGTCTTCTCGATGTTTCTCCCTTGTATATTGCTCCAAATTATTTAACGAATGTTGCCCAATATTTCACACAATGTTAAAAAACAAAACAAGATTGTGTATATATAACACAGATGATATAAATTATTGTTAAGTATAACGAATGTGGGATAAACAAAAAAAAAAATAAGATTGTCTACATATATACTTAAAATTATATGGATCATTGCTAAGTTTAATGAATGTGGGATAAATAAACAAACATGAAAAATATTGTAATGAACAAGTAAATAACGAAATAAAAGAGTTTAAGTTGTTTTTAATTTTGAAGGGAAAATAATAAAGGGAAAAAATTGGGCGGGAAATTTTGGAGGGAATATTTTGTTAAAAGTTTGGTATGCTTGTTTAACCTTAAACAATGTCACATCATTGTCACCAAACCATAGGCATTCACTATGCCACTCCTGAGCACGCTAACCTTTTCTTAGATAGAATGATTATGGCAAGTCCACAATAGAACCAACAGATAAACCCTAACCACAAAAACCATTGTTGTAGAAACAACATAATACCAAGAGAATGTACCTCTACTAATAGAAGTGTACCTTTACTAAGAGAAGCACTCAAGAGAGATACCAGAAAGACTGAGATTACACCACGACAAATGCTACACCACCCTCTCCATACTTGCACCTCCTTCTATTGCAATTGCAGCCACTGCTCCTCAAACTTGCGCCCTTGTTATGCTGAGTGAGAGAGTGTCTAAATGAGGAGTGCCTAGCCTCTATTTATACTAGTCTGCCAAGGTATCTTTTCATGTGGGTATGGCCTCACTTTCTGGAGCCTTTTAATACTTTATTATTATTCTCTTTGGGTCGACTTCTCTTCTAGGGTTTTCACACATCTTTTTAATGGTTCTATTACTTCTGGAATATTATATTCTAAGTACAAAGATTACAATTGGAGGTTAATACCTCCTGCAACTACCAAAACATCAACACTTCCTCTTAGTTAGGGAGGTATTAACTGAGATGTTATTCATGTAATGGTCTCAATCACATCCATCCATCTCACATGGCATGGGAAAGACTCACATGGTCTTGCAAACCAGTCTACAGGTAACATCACCATAGCCACACATGATATCTCATGATCAAACATATCATGTCTCAAGTAGCATGGTCACACATACCATATCATGATCAAACATATCATGTCACAAGTATCACCATCATAGCCACACAAGCTCTATCATAGTCACACACACAAAATATTTGATGGTCATGTCACAGTCATGCATTCAGCATAAATCGAATCCCACTAGTTGGCACAACAGTCATGATGGGACTTTCTTCTGGTCCATAATAACTAGACACTAGATATACACTCATAGAAACAACCATCTCATGTAGAACTAGGTAATGGGGTGACTAAGTCTCATATGGAGTCTTATCATCTCACACAAACAAAGTTCTCATATGAATAAGTCCTCAAGGGGATAAGTCTCATGTGGGATCTCATAAGCTTCACTCCCATATGAATAAGTCAACTGTTTGGCACACCAGTGTAACATGCGTACTAGACTATTTCAGTAGAGTAGCAATATAACAACGTACCAGACTATTTCACTAGCATAGCTATATCTTAGTGTACCAGACTATTTCACTAGAGTAACTATGCCTCATCGTACCATAGTATTTCACTAGAGTAGCTAATGATAATAGACTATTTCACTAGAGTAACAATATAACAACGTACCAGACTATTTCACTGGAGTATCTGTGTCTCAACGTACCAGACTATTTCACTGGAGTAGCTATGCGTACCAGACTATTTCACTAGATTAGTTATGTCTCAACGTACCATACTATTTCACTGGAGTAGCTATGCATACCAGACTATTTCACTAGAGTACATGTGTACCAAACTATTTCACTGGAGTAACAGACGTCCAACACACTAGGTTGGATCTCTAGCTGTCTCGGAGGAACGCCCTCCCCAATATATTTGCGTGAAGCCTCCAACCACACAAACCGGTTGGAACTCCACAGCTAGGAAAACACACTCTCCCCAAAGGATATGCATACACATCATCCTGACTGGTGCCATAATCAGTGCCCATGCATGACAACCTACTTTCCACACTATACCATGTTATATGGAGTCACATCTATAACACATCATACCCTATCACAAGGGTATGTCCTTCCAGACCACACCAAGCTTGTCCTTGAAGTACTCAAAATTCACCCATGACAAAGGCTTGGACAAAAAATCAACTACCTGATCATATGTAGCCACATATTGGAGCTTCACTACTCCCCTTTGCACCATATCCTTGATAAAGTGATACCTAATCTCAATATGGTTCGACTTGTCATGAAACATTGGGTTCTCTGACAACTTCACATAGCTTTGGTTGTCGCACCAGATGCAAGTCACCTCTAACTCGAGATCAAACACACCAACCATCAAATTTCAAAGCCACACTGCTTCACTACTAGTTGAACACGCTGCTATGTACAATTTCTCAGCCGTACTGAGTGCTACACTGAATTGTTTTTTGTTGAACAATGAAATCATACCCGATCCCACACAGAATCAACATCCAAAAGTACTTTTTCAGTCTTCAACACTATCAACCCAATGCAGTCTTAATCTCACAATCTGCATCATACCTGAGTCCATAATCCATTGTACCCTTCAGGTACCTCAACACATGTTTTTCCATAACCAAGTGAGAATGTCTCAACAAAACCATATAATGATTTAATGTGTTCACTGCAAAACATGTATCCGAACTTGTGTTCGTTACATACAACAACGAATCAATTATTTGTCTATACATGGTGGCATCCACTGTCTCTGAAGATGTATCACTCAAGAACTTTAGATTCGTCACGATTGGTGTAAGCATGGATTTACAATCCATCATTCTGAATCTCTTCAGAATCTCTATAGCATATTTTTCTTAGCACGAAAAAATCTCATATGGTGTCCGCCACATTGTTGAGTAAAATAAATGAAAGTCCTCCTCACAACATTTTTTTGAATCTTGTTTGGATAAGACAAGATATGTGGTATTATCACCCTAATTTATAGCCTTATTTCAAGTTCAATTAACCTTCAAGTCATTATCTTAAATACCAACTGTTGTTTTTTATCATTTATTAAATACAAATTAAAAATAAAAGAGTCTGATTTTTTTTATATAATAATTTAAACAAGAAGAAAAATCACTTAATCTGATAGAAATAAGAGAGACCAAGAGAGTTACAAAACCATCAATGATTTTATTCATTTATTTTGTAACAGTCAATACACTTCACATACTTTCAAAGTATGGACCAGATGAAAGTCTAGCAACCTAAGGTAACACACACATAGGCCACTGGTGCCTTCAAATCATACCAAGGATGATAAGTCAACAACCACAACTTGTACTCTGTTTGTACTTTGTGCAAGAATCCTATTTAGAACTGAGAAACTAATCCATAAACCAAAAGAAGTCCACAGACAATCAACCTAGAAGCATATCATAATTTAATGCTCCTTGGTTCTATCTTTTCGTCACCTTCAACAGACCCTGCTATCAAAATAAGCATCTTAGCTTAGAAATCAGAGATGAATGAAGTAGTAATGAAATCTCACTTGGAATTAAGAGCAGACCTTATCAGAGCAATGTGTTCTCCTTTATTTACTTTGTTCATCTTACTCCTTTAAACATCTTCAGAGTAGTTGAATCACTCAACCACTTTTACTTAACTCATTAACTAACAATTAGTTAAATCATTAACTAACAATTAGTTAAATCATTAACTAATAATTAGTTAACTCATTAACTAAAAATTATTTACTTAATAGGAGAGCTTTCAAGTAAATAATAAATAATAATAATAATAATAATAATAATATGATAAGGGTACTAAATAAAACTAATAAGTGGGGATCCCCTATTTTATTTAGACCAATTAATGAACCATTTCCTCCTTGTAACTTCCACCTTAGATGCAAGACACATCAACTTACCTCATCATACAACCCATGTCATTAAAATGCATAAGATGAAATAAAAGGCCCCTTCTCACTCCATGTGGAAATCATTAATTTTACCAAAATTTAACCATTACGTAAAAATGTCCAAAACATGAAGCATAACAATCATAAGACTGTTCAAAATATATAAATTTCAGAGTATGAGTTGTCCCTAGATAAAGTGAAAATATGCTTATACACAGATACTAAAATAAACCAACAAAATCATGAAAAACCATATTTGTTGTGAGAGGTTTCCCCTCTCTTGTTATGACTACTTTCATCCCTTTCATTTCTCCCAATTGATGAACCTGCCTTAGCATATTTCTGATCATTTCCTTGCACATGTGAAGAGATTAAATGTGATGACTCATGTGATGACTTTGAATCATCTACCACTACTTTCTCCTTCTATGGACTATCCTCAAGCTCAGTGATCTTGTCCTTGGCATGATGGGCATGTGAAGCTTGGGATATAGGTTGTTGATGCAAGGAAGGAGTAGTAGGCCAGGCATGGAAAGGAGGTTGTTGAGGGTCATCAATAATTGGCCAACCATGTAACTGTCCAGAAGGAGGATGTACAACATTTTTCCAACCATCATGTTCTAGTCTAAGTAAGTGAGTGAAAACATGGTTTGGGACTGGATTAACAATACTTGGATGAGGGTTTTCAGGTATAAGTGGAGGTTTATAGGCTTGTTGGCCAACCAAGTTGAGGAAACCTTTCCGCAACAACTAATTGAGTTCTTCCGAATATGCATCAAAATGTATAGAAAATCAGAACCTCTTACTACCCCTTTTCCAAGGACCTATTCCTCTATCTTTATTGTTTCCTCTCCTTCCATGACTGCCCCTGCTGAAAAAGATCATACTAATATAAATATACACAAATCAAAATCAAAGTTCAAATACTAGTTCATCTAAAACTTTGCAAAAAAAATAATTTAAACATGGCTCTATTCATACCAATACACATGCCAACAATCATCATGCAATTCATGTTCTTAAAGGTATCAATCACTTACAACAAGGATTTGGAAAGGGCTTTGGGATTAAATGACAAGATTTGTAATGAGCGGAAAATGGGAAGTATGTCAGGAATGTAAAGTGGATTGTCCTCTTCCATGGCCATGTTTCTTAATACCTCATGATCAAGTGCATCAAGTCTCAATCATGTTACTTCAATTAGAAAACAAAGTTAGCCCTGAACAAGTTAAATATCTCTCTTTTGATCAATTTAATTCTGCAAATATTTTACACAACTATAATTATAACATGTTAATAAAAGGGAAATTTGGGAAAATGAGAGAAAAGTGTTACTTATGATAAGGGAATGTAAAATGAACATGCATTGATTACATAGTTTATGATCATCTTTATCCTCAATCATTTATGATAAGCAAAATTATAACCATATGTAATGTTAGGGTTTTAAACATGCATCAATATGCAACTCATCATAATACATTATGTCATAACCAAATTCTTTATTCAAACTCTTAACTTGCACAACGTCCCAATCAAGAATTTTGTTGACACACAAGGTATTTATTTAAAGTGTTCATTATATTTTGCTCATCATGCTATGCCTAGTAGTCAAGATTTCTTCACTTCTGTTCGAGACCCTTGATTTTCCCACGATTTTCCTCAATTACACAATGCTACCATTGTTGCGTTTAATTTATAAATTTTGAAGTTATTCCACAGTGAAAACCATCAAGCATCATTCCTAGCAGAGACCAATGATTATGCTTATTATTCAAAGGACTAACTTCATCATATATCAACCCCTTTATCAAACAAATCCAAATTCTAACTGGGTAATTTTTAGTTTGCGACAAAAGCTAGTTTATCCAAACCATAAATCCAAATATGCATCACATACATTGAAAAACCACAACAAAATAAACTCAGAGATGTAGAGGATTTTAAACCCAAAAAATCTCTTTCTAAGACTTGGTTGGGATCGTGGGCAAGTATTACAAACCCAGTTCATAATCAAACTCATATTTTCAACTACCAGTCATTGAGAGTTGTATATTAGTTTGTGGGGCCTCTCCATTTGGAAAATACGAGAACCCATAATCTGCATGCGACCATCATGAATTGACTAGACCCTTGGGCTGTAAGACCAAGTTTGAATAATAGATAACTGAAGAACAATGGATATAAGATTGATAGTACCGAACACTGCAGATGAAAAATAAAATCATGCAGAGCGCAACAACAATTGGTTGCAACCTTTAACCATTCAATCAATGAAACCCCCAATTTGTGCGTGCTTATATTAACCAGGAGCATCATTTGTTTGGGCTTACACAATGCATGTAAAAAATACAAACCCCAACTCAAAGTGAATCAAAATCATTGTTCACCGAACTCAAAGCATGAGGCTGTTGGGTACGAAAAAAAATAAAATAAAAAAACCCATGGACAACGATACAACTCTCTTGCATATCATAGTTGAAAAAAAACTAAAACCATGAGCTACAGAACAAAAGAAGTAGGGATATATATGTCCCAAACACATAGATAATAGGTGGAAATTAAAACACACAAAACTCAACAACCATTATCTCCAACACTTCATCAAATTCCTTTTGACTTCAATTATTCGTCTCCAAACAAAACACATATATTTTCGTTCAACTAGGAGTATCATTCTTCACATTTCCAAAATCATAACATGAGAACAATCAACTTAACAAGAACATCACATCATTTAGAGAGCCATGAGTAAATTATTAAGAAAATAACAATGTTAGATGAAACAAAGTCGAAACCCTGGTACCTGGAGTTGTGTGGTACTTATTTTCTTTTGAAACAATTACAATAGTTACTGCCCGATGTCCAAATTGTTGGAGAAATTTCTATTTTCGACACACTAGTTCAGTGGAAGTTAACTGACTAGTTCTATTTTAGACTTTCTATTTTTACCATCGCTATTATGCATGCATGCATTCCTAAGGAAAGTTGATTGTTTGATTGTTTTTCTTAATTATGGAATGGTTTTCCCTATATATGAGTGTATTTCACTGATTCATTCTATCATATTGATCATGATCTATGTATCAATAATCAGCTCATTGAAGTAGTGTGAATATATTTTCTCATTCTTCCATATTGAATCTCTCTTCCTTTCTTGATAAGATTTGTTTGTACTTGTTTTAGATAGATCTCCTATGTAGGTTTCCATGAAATATTGACATGGTATCAAAGCTATGCTGCTTGGAGCAAGCCAAACAAGCCAAAGAATAAGAAAAATTGGGGTTTCGGCGAGATAAATCTGTGTTCGTACCTTTCAACAGTTATTCCTCCCAAAGTATTATGTTTTTGAGGAAATATCTCACCGATAAAGTAAATCAGCCTATTTTGGAAGTGGGTTTTCAACCATTTGGCAAGATTCTTCACCGTTTGCTCAGAAAGTAAGCTGCAAGATAGACTCTTGAAACTGATACAAATCCATGGTCATACCTTTCTACAATGATTTCTCCCAAAAATATCAAGTTTTTGAGGAAACATCCCACCAAGAAAGTAAATCGGCCCATTTGGTGAGATTCCTCACCATTTGCTCAGAAAGTAAGTCGCAAGATCATCTCTTGAAACTGATACGAATTTTCACTTAAAGTGTCATTTCTGCCGTGATTTCTTAATTTTTCACTTGCAGATTGAGAGTAAATTTTTAGGGGTTCTTAGAAACAGTGGGAGAGATGGATAGGACAAATTTTATACAGTCAAACTTGGTGGTAATCCTCACACCATACAATTATTTTGATTGGAAGCCCAAGGTGACATTACAACTCAAAAGAAAAGCACTGTATAATTTGACGATGGCGACAGAAACATAACCTACATCAAAGATTGAGAAGATGAGATGGGTGAACCGTAAGGATGAGGCCACATGACTACTTCTTGAGTTAATCTCCACTAATTTATGGTTTCATGTTGTTGCATGCAATACTCCAAATGAGATATGAACCACCTTGGAAGGACTTTTTGGAAAGTAGGATGAGATGCAAGATCATATGCTTGAGGTAGAGTTGAATACCTTAGACCCTAATTTTTTTTATAATATACAATATTTTTTTACTAAATTTAAATCTTTGCTATTGAGCTTGGGTGAATGTGGTATTGATAAGTCTACACAAGAAAAACAACTTATTTTAACAATCTTGGCCAAGCTAGGACCAGAATATGTTGTATATGTCTCCAATTTCCATTATGGAAGATGTCTTTTTGGAACAAATTGGAAAATGCCTATGTTGGATCAGTTCATCGAGTCTCTTACACAAGAGAAGACAAAACTCATACAGATGGGCCTCATGAAAGATCCCAAAGCACATGCACTCACCATGCATGATGGAAAAGGGTCATCCAAACAGAACGAGAAGGAGGGATATTCTAAACCCTTTAATGATTCTTTAGGTTCCAAAGACTCTTCAGATTCCAAGAAGAAGAAGAAGAAGAAGAAGGGAAAGTAGTGCACTTATTGCAATAAACCAAATCATGAAGAATCCACATGCATGAAGAAACAAATTGATCTTATGGAAAAGACTCTTCAGCAGAACAACCTTGGAAACTTCATTCCAAAGGGAGTCAAGAAGCAGAAGGAAGAAGATCTTGCTCCTAAGAAAGGTAATCATGATGCTCTGGTTGCAATCAATTCCTCATATGATTCATGGATTATAGATTCTAGTGCATCCCATCATATGGCAGCGAAAGAGGAAGTTTTCTCTTCTTTGAGTCCATGCTCAAGACCCCCTATTCTCATGGGGGATGATACTCCAGTAGCAATAGTAGGAGAAGGGAGAGTGGAACTCCACAATGGCAATTTTTAGAATGTTCTACATGTTCGAAAGCTTTCTATGAATATGCTCTTAGTTTATCAGATCACTCATAAAGGTAAAAAGGTTGAATTTAAATCAGATTCAGTTTCAGTAATTGACATGCATGACAATTTCATTATTGCAATTCGTGAGGTGGATCAAAAGTCAATGTTGTATAAATTCACTAAGTTTTTTGATAATGACTCCTCTATTCTATTTACACATAAGGAGAGTACTTTGCATACACCTCCAGTGCAACATGCATATACTCTTGTGCTTCCATCAGTTTCAGACATCAAAGATTATTCCATACACTCAGATTTTGTACATGCAGATGAGAAGGTAGTACATCCAAATAAGAAGCCAATGTCAAATCTTCAGCAGATACCTAAGAAGGCATAGACCACACTTCAGGTAGCAGGCAACCTTGCAGGGAATCCATTGGATTCAAGGATGAATCAATCTCAACATGAGGAGCCTTCTCATGTACTTTTAGCTTCAGAACCTGTGATGCCCATGCATTGTTATATGGTCCAATCTATTGATCCACATAACTACAAAAAGGGTTTGGGAAATCAATTATGGAAAGCATCCATGCAGAAGGAGTATGACTCACTCCTATAGAACCAGACTTGGAATCTGGTTCCACTTCCACCGGAAAGGAATATTTTCATGTGCAGATGGGTCTACGGGATCAAGAGGTACAAGGCTCGACAGGTTTCCAAAGGACTTCATCAGAACCATAAATATTTCTACATCTTCACGAAGACTTTCAGTGAACTGAAGTTTCAGCCTTTGTGGATCGTCTTGCAATGAAGAACATAGTTTCCTAGCAGTTGTTATTTTCTTCATTTGATACATTATCTTTTGAGGGGGGGGGGGGNTCTTTCCTCACTTTTATTCAGTGTTCATTAGTTGCATTATGAATGAGTACCTAAAATTCCCTAGTAGCCGGGACTCATTTTTTACTCCATAGTGATGTTCAGGGGGGGTGTTGGAGAAATTTCTATTTTCGACACACTAGTTCAGTGGGAGTTAACTTACTAGTTCTATTTTATACTTTCTATTTTTACCGTCAATATTATGCATGCATGCATTCCTAAGGAAAGCTAACTGCTTGATTGCTTTTCTGAATTATGGAATGGGTTTCCCTATATATGAGTGTATTCCACTCATTCATTTTATCATATTGATCATGATCTATGTATCAATCATCAACTCATTGGAGTAGTGTGAATATATTTTCTCATTCTTCCATATTGAATCTCTCTTCCTTTCTTGATAAGCTTTGTTTGTACTTGCTTTAGATAGATCTCCTGTGCAGGTTTCCATGAAACACTGACAGGGTGGAGAAATTTCTATTTTCGACACACTAGTTCAGTGGGAGTTAACTGACTAGTTCTATTTTAGACTTTCTATTTTTACCATCAATATTATGCATGCATGCATTCCTAAGGAAAGTTAACTGCTTGATTGCTTTTCTTAATTATGGAATGGTTTGCCCTATATATGAGTGTATTCCACTCATTCATTGTATCATATTGATCATGATCTATGTATCAATCATCATCTCATTGGAGTAGTGTGAATATATTTTTTCATTCTTCCATATTGAATCTCTCTTCCTTTCTTGATAAGCTTTGTTTGTACTTGCTTTAGCTAGATCTTCTGTGCAGCTTTCCATGAAATACTGACACAAACCATTCTTAAAACTCAAAATGGATCGGATTCCAAACCACAAAGGTGGTAATCCAAAACAACCAAAGTGCAATAATTGTTGGTCACGTCGTGCTAGGGTGGGGACCAATATTAATCCTTTACAAAAATCCAAATATTACCACGTCAAAACCTCAGGCATCCGATGAATGTCAAGTGTACATCATGTCACATGACTTCACATGCCATATACGTTGCCACCTACCTCATTAAATACGCATAATTCTTTTTATTGAATAGTCTGTAGTCAAGGAGCGTGATATATTCCATATACACTAACGCTTCCAAACCTTTACCATACAAACAACTCTCAAATCCATTGCAATTACCAACAACATGGCCGATACCATTCATATCTTGTAACTCATATGATATGTGTCGAAACTTATACATGTAATAAATGGTCTTATACATGTAATAAATGGTATACATATGATCAACATATTATATGAATATGAAAATTGAACACCCTTTTTCAAATAAATTGTTGTTGAAATTACTAAGACAACTAAGAGGGGGGGTGAATCAGTTGTTCTTGTGCTTAAACAATTTTAAGTCTATTAAACCATTCTTAATCTTTCTTCAAGTTATCATCAATATTATACAACATATGTACAACATAAATAATGAGCATCAATCACACATAGGATATACACAGAGACAAATTTTCACGAGGAAACCCATAAAGGGAGAAAACCTCTTCTTCTTCGAAATGATAGGCAGTCTTTTAAGTTTTGTACATCATCTATGTTTGAGTACCAACTCAATGTGAGGCTACTACCTCTGTTTTACAAGCTCCAACTTGTTGAGAGAACCAACTCTCTGGTTTCTCTAGCACCCATTAGAAGGGAGCACCAACTCCCTGAGTGTTCCAGCACCGACTGGATGGAAGCACCTACTTCCACTTATACAAGCACCAACTTGCATATAGAAAACTCTGTGTTTTCCCAAGCACCACCCTACCACCCTTTTTTCTAGCCACAACTAGATGGAAGCTACAAATCCCAATATTCGAGCACCAACTCGAATATCAGAGGACCACAATCCTCCCTAGCACCACCCAACCATCATGATTATAAATAAATGATTGAATAACAAACAACACAGATAAATTGATTCTTACCACTTCTTCTCTGTTCTGTAAATCTAGTCTGCTTCTAACTGTTCTACAATTCTTCTCTTCCTCTGTCTGTTTTGCAATTTTGCTATGCTTCAAGCTCTTTTGCAATTTTGCTCTACTTCAAGCTATTCTGCAATTCTGCTCTTGCTTATGTCTATTCCTCATCTGTTACTCATCTCTAAGTTTTATCTCACACTGCGCATACTGTCGGTCTCACACTACGCATACTGTAATTTTCCCTTTCTTATAGTTCAACTCATTTTTCATTTAGAATGACCAACCCTCCACCGTCATTGTGTCTCCATTTTATCCTATACCACCTATTCAGTTACACCTTGAATCTCCAAGAAAACGCATTAGCAACTGATTCACCAACTGTCCAAGAATCATGATTCAGTTCTGGTAACTGAATCATAACTGATCGATTACCTGTGAGGTGAAACAATAACCCTTCGATCAAGTTTCCAATTAACCAACACCGTTGGATTAAATCCACAGGATTTCATGTTTATCTCATATGCCCACTACCTGTGACCGAGCGCTAAATAGAATTTGAATTTCGTGAATTCGCATCTCGACATTCCTATGATGAAGCATCTTGACACTCCAAGTCGTGATCACCGAGACTCCGAGATGGAGCTTAGCACCGCTAGCTTCTTCCCCTCACGTGACCACCGGTGGTGACCACAGGTTGCACCAAAAGGCGCTTCGTATTTCGCAAACTTATGAACTTTATCAAGCCTGATCAACGGTCGAGGTCTCCAATGATCCGACGGTCCAGATCTCATCGCGATCTTGCATATCGCGATTCCTGTGATGAAGGTTCTCAATACTCCAAATCACGATCGTCGAGACTCCGAGATGGAGCTTAACACCACTAGCTTCTTCCTCCATCTTCTATAGATGTAACCACTGGCTGTGACCAGAGCCTTATTCGAAAATGCATTTCACACTTTTTCATCTGAGGTATTCTTTGATGAGTCCTCTCAACTCTCCATGTTACGAACTCCGAAATAGATCTTGGCTTCTCTAGCTCTGCTCTCCAGCTCTCGACAATGTGACCACGAGATATGACCACTCGCCAATCAAACAAGCACTTCGCTCCTTTGACTTTCTAGTCAGTGAAATGATGATCTTTCGCCATGTGTCCTATGGAACCAATGGTCCAGATATTATCGCAATTTCACCACGTGTCCTTCTTTAATCAATAATTAAGATCTTATCATGATTTTACAACTTCACGGGCCTTCGTCATGCCTGATCAACGGTCCACGATCTCGATGATTTGACGGTCCAGATCTTTTCATGATCTCGCATATCGTGAGTTCCCACACTATGCTCCATTGACTCCTTCAATGTGCAAGTCAGTGAAATTTCAATCTCTTTCCACGTGTCCTATGAATCCAATGGTTAGGATTGTTATCGCGATTTTTCATATCGCGAGTTTGAACCTCTTTCCTTTGGATTTCCCGATCTACGAAACTCTGAAACAAAACCTTTGTCATGCTTTGACTGTTTTCCTCTTTCTGAGATTACATTGTTGATCTTGCCTCCTTTGTCGTGCTTTGACTATTTTCCTCATTCTGAGCTTACACTGCTGATCTTTCCATTATCGCTATGCTACTGATCGTGCTGATCTTCGCCATCTGATCATGTTGATCTTTTCCATCAATGACAAACACGCGCCATCAATGACAAACACGCATACTTTATCTCTGTCTAAAAACATGCCAACAATCTCCCCCTTTGGCATTGATGGAAATCCCTTGAAAAACATGAAACTATACCACTGTAGCATCCTTGAAATTACCACCACTATAGCATCCTTGAAATTTACCACACTTTCTCCCCCTTTGACATCAATGTCAAAGAAGAAACATGCTCCCCTGAGCTAATGCAGTACATACTCCCCCTGTGAACTATGAGCAACTTAGAAATACAACAAATATTCAATAAGTACTCCCCCTGATCAAGTGAACAGATTAGACGAAAGAAGTTATAACCCCCAACTTTTGATGAAGATATCCAAAAGGGGTCTCTGCTAATGGTTTAGTAAATATATCAACTATCTGTTCTATGGAAGGAATATAATTCAGCTGAATGACTCTGTTTGTAACTTTTTCTCTGAGAAAATGGTATTTTATTGGGATATGTTTAGTCTTGGAGTGAAGAACAGGATTCTTGGACACACTAATGGCACTGGTGTTATCACAATGAATTGTAATCGGAACAGTATAGTTTACCTTCAAATCTGTAAGAGTTTGAATCATCCACAAAATTTGAGTGTAGCAAGTAGCAGCAGTAATGTACTCTGTTTCTGTAGTTGATAAGGAAATAGATCCATGCTTATTACTAATCCATGCTACCAACGAGTCACCCAGGAAGAAGGCACCTCCACTGGTGCTCTTTCTCTCATCCACACAATTTTTCCAATCTGCATCTGAATAAGCAGTTAACTGAAAATTCTGATTTCTGGGATACCACAGACCATAAGTCATTGTTCCCTTCAAGTATTTGAATATCCTTTTGACAGCTACCAGATGACTTTGTTTAGGAGTAGACTGATAGTGACCTACCATTCCAACAGCTTGCATTATATCAGGACAGGAAGCTATGATGTACATAAGACTGCCTATCATTGATCGGTATGTCCTTTGATCAACATCGAGTGACATATCATCTTTACTGAGCTTGCAACCAACCACCATAGGTGTACTAATAGGAGAGGAATCCTCCATCTGAAATTTCTTCAACATCTCTTTCAAATATTTTTCTTGAGAGATAAATATTCTTGCAGAACTCTGATTTACTTATAAACTAAGAAAATATGATAGTTCTCCTATCATGGATATCTCAAACTCTGTTTGCATAGAGTTAGCAAACCACTACACAGATGATTCATTAGTACAACCAAAAATAATATCATCTACATAAACCAAAACAACTAGTAAATTATCACCTTCAGACTTAATGTAGAGATTGTTGTCAACAGTACCTTTCTTGAACCCTTTGTCTTGTAAAAATTTGTCCAATCTATAATACCAAGCTCATGGTTCTTGTTTCAGTTCATATAAGGCCTTCTTTAGCTTGCAAACATAATTAGGATTATCTGTCAATGAGAATCCTTCAGGTTGCTCCATATATACTTCTTCCTCTAGATCTCCATTAAGAAAAGCTAACTTAACATCCATCTGATACACTTTAAAGTTCTTATGACATGAATATGCAAGGAACATTCCGATGGCCTCCAATCTTTCCACTGGTGCAAAAGTTTCATCAAAGTCCTAACCTTCAACTTGTGCATACCCTTTACAGACCAATCTTGATTTATTTCTAACAACTTGTCCTTTTTCATTCATTTTATTCTTGAACACCCATTTGGAACCTATTACATTCTTATCTTCAGGTCTAGGAACAAGCTCCCAAGTATTGTTCTTCTCAATCTGATCAAGCTCTTCATTCATAGATCTAATCCAATCATCATGCTGGCTGGCTTCATAAAAAAAATTAGGTTCATTCATAGATAAAAAAGCAACATGAGATTGTTTCGAGTCTTTAATCAATTTCCTTCTTGTTTGAACTCCTTTATCTATATCTCCAATTATCTGATTTTCAGGATGATTCTTTCTAACAATTCTGAGAGGTGAGTTTGTTTCTTTCTACTGATTTATGTCAGCCTAAGTATTTTTATCTTCATCTAATTTAGATTCTTCTCTTTCTGATCCTTGGACCTGTTCATCTTCATCTTCAACTATACCTTCTGTTCTTGGTTCAACACTGCTTACATTTCTGACCGGGATTTCTTCATCAACTTTTATGTCTATACAATCAACTAGTTTATTCAGCCTCTTATTGTAACATATGTATCCTTTATTGTTTGTAGCATAACCTAAGAAGATACCTTCATCAGCCCTATCATCATATTTGCCAATATTTTCATCATTATTCTTAATATAACATTTACTCCCAAAGACTTTAAAATGCTTGATTGAAGCAAGTCTTCTAAACCATAGTTCATAAGGAGTTTTGTCACTATTTGGTCTGAGATGTTCTTTGTTAAGGATATGAACAACTGTATGAATTGCTTCCACCTAATATGTCTGAGGTATGTTCCTTTCATTCATCATTGACCTTGCCATTTGTTGTATTGATCTATTTTACCTCTCAACAACTCCATTTTGTTGTGGAGTCCTTGGAATTGTGTACTCTCTTTTGATTCCATGTTTATCATAGAACTCTTTGACATTCCATGAGCTAAACTCTCCTCCCCTATCAGACCTTACTGCCTTCAATCTTTTTCCTGTTTGATTCTTAGTTAGAGCCTTAAACACTTTGAATTTTTCAAATGCTTCAGATTTTTCTTTCAAAAAGGAAACCCATGTTAGTCTTGAATAATCATCAATAATCAACATAAAATAATTTTATTTTCCTATACCTTCTTTCCTTGATGATCCACATAAATCCATATGTACTAACTGGAGAGGTTTTTCTGTTGAAGGAAATTTTTTAGATTTGAACTGAGTGTGAGTAAGTTTTCCTATCTGGCAAGGTTTACAAACATAATCATATGG
>ML778512.1:1732098-1758347 GCA_009831015.1 Picea engelmannii | reverse complement strand
CCAACTTGCATATAGAAAACTCTGTGTTTTCCCAAGCACCACCCTGCCACCCTGTTTTCTAGCCACAACTAGATGGAAGCTACAACTCCCAATATTCAAGCACCAACTCAAATATTAGAGGACCACAGTCCTCCCTAGCACCACCCAACCACCCTGATTATAAATAAATGATTGAATAACCAACATCACAGATAAATCAATTCTTACCACTTCTTCTCTATTCTGTAAATCTGCTCTGCTTCTAACTGTTTTGAAATTCTTCTCTTCCTCTGTCTGTTCTGCAATTCTGCTATGCTTCAAGTTGTTCTACAATTCTTCTCTACTTCAAGCTATTCTGCAATTCTACTCTTTCTTCTGTCTATTCCTCATCTGTTACTCGTGTCTGAGTTTTATCTCACACTATGCATACTGTCGGACTCACACTGCACATACTGTAATTTTCCCTTTCTTACAGTTCAACTCATTTTTCATTCAGAACAACCAAACCTCCACCGTCATTGCATCTCCATTTTATCCTATACCACCTATTCAATTACACCTTGAATCTTCAAGAAAACGCATCAGCAACTGAATCACCAATCGTCCAAGAATCATGATTCAGTTCTGGTAACTAAATCGTAACTGATTGATTACATGTGAGGTGAAACAGTAACCCTTCGATCAAGTTTCCAATTAACTAGCACCATTGGATTAAATCCGTAGGATTTCGCATTTATCTCATATGCCCACTAGCTATGACCGAGTGCTAAATAGAATTTGAATTTCGTGAATTTGCATCTCGGCATTCCTGTGATGAAGGGTCTCGACACTCCAAGTTGCGATCGCCGAGACTCCGAGATGGAGCTTAGCACCACTAGCTTCTTCCCCTCACGTGACCACTGGTGGTGACCACAGGCTATGCCAAAAGGCACTTCATATTTCATGAACTTATGAACTTTATCAAGCCTGATCAATGGTCGAGATCTCCAATGATCCGACAGTCCAGATCTCATCGCGATCTCGCATATCGCGATTCCTGTGATGAAGGTTCTCAATACTCCAACTCGCGTTCACCAAGACTCCGAGATGGAGCTTAACACCGCTAGCTTCTTCCTCCATCTTCCACAGATGTAACCATTGGCTATGACCACAGCCTTATTCAAAAATGCATTTTGCATTTTCACGTCTCGGGTATTCTGTGATGAGTCCTCTCGACTCTCCAGGTTACGAACTCCGAAATAGAGCTTGGCTTCTCTAGCTCCACTCTCCATCTCTTGACAATGTGACCACGAGATATGACCACTCGTCAATCAAACGAGCACTTCGCTCCTTTGACTTTCCAGTCAACGAAATGATGATCTTTCGCCATGTGTCCTATGGAACCAACAATCCAGATATTATCATGATTTCACCACTTGTCCTTCTTGAATCAATGGTCGAAATCTTATCGTGATTTTGCAACTTCACGAGCCTTCGTCATGCCTAATCAACGGTCCATGATCTCGATGATTTGATGGTCCGAATCTTTTCATGATCTCGCATATCACGAGTTCCCACACCATGCTCCGTTGACTCCTCCAATGTGCAAGTCAATGAAATTCCAATCGCTTGCCATGTGTCCTATGACTCCAACGATCATGATTGTTATCGTGATTTCGCATATCGCGAGTTTGAACCTCTTTCCTTTGGATTTCCCAATCTGCGAAACTCTGAAATGAAACCTTTTTCATGCTTTGACTGTTTTCCTCTTTCTGAGCTTACACTGTTGATCTTTCCACCTTTGTCGTGCTTTGATTGTTTTCCTCCGTCTGAGCTTACACTGTTGATCTTTCCATTATCACTATGCTATTGATCATGCTGATCTTTGCCATCTGATCATGCTGATCTTCACCATCAATGAAAAACACGCGCCATTAATGACAAACACGCATACTCTTCCTCTGTCTAAAAACATGCCAACAATTGCATCATATTTATCAAGGAGTTGTGAAATAAAACTTATCATAAAAATGGCATAACATTTAGTAAGAAATAGGATGACCATTTTTTCCATCTGAAACCACAGACCTGCGAACATAGCGATTGTGAACCTTGTTTTGATAACGATTATGTACAACATTGATGCTCAAGATCAGAATTGCATAGGGAATTTTAGTAATATTTTTATGCAAATTGTTATCAATCACCTGTACTGAGAAGAAAATACCAAGCTCATGTTGTATCAACAAAATGTATGCCTTCCAATCACATAAGTTCCCAAGTATCATTTTAATGGGATCCTCTTTGAATTAAAAAAAAACAATATAGGGGGTCCCACTTATTAGTTTACTTATATATACACACACACACACACAATTGTTTCAGAAATTATGCGTGCCTTGCAATCCTTTGAAGGCTGGTGACTTCATGATGATTTTAAGAGTCAACACACACCTCTAGACCCAATAAATAATGCATCATACCCAGGTATTTCATCTCAAACTCTGATGCAAGCTTTCTCTTTCACTCAGCGATGAGTTTCTCGTTCCATGTTAGAAACAAGTCATCCAATATCAAGGGGAAACCAATCCCAGGTTCATCAAAATCATTATCTGGCATATCTTGCCCTGGGTTCCTTCTTAAGACCGTACAAATATTTCTTCAATCTGAAGACATGAGACTCCTTATCATGTATCTTATGGCTTCTCTATGTGCACTTCTTCTTACTACTGGAGCAAGTGTCTCATCACAACATTCTTCCTCTTGCTAGGAGAATCCTCTGGCCATAAATGAGGCTTTATACAACTTTATGCTGGAATCAACAGTGTATTTGATATTGTAGATCAACTTGGAAGTCACCACTGACTTCCCTTCTGGTCTCGGAACTAAGGAAAAATACATATATCAGTCCTTCTGATTGGAGTCCACCTTTGTTACTGAAACAATGGAATCTTCCAAGAGGTCTCATATCTCCTCGAAGACTTTGAAGCTTTTATCTAGTCTCCTCAACTCATGGCACCTATATGCCACTCATGGAACAAATCTCTCTCTCCCATCTGAATTTGAGGAGGAATAATTTATAAATGACAATCTCTAAGCCATCGACTCTCTCTAAGATCAATCTCACTCTGAGTCTCCATGCTCCCTCTGAAGCTTGACTCCCTATGAGTCTATATAATAGTTGGAGCCATCTTCTTCCTCTATGTGTGATGATTTCCTTTGAAGTATCCTATGAATGGTCCTGGGGAGGATTCTCCTCCCTACTGGATCATGAGGGCTAACTCCCTATGGACTCTATCTCCTTCTAAGTTGGTACTTGGTGGGTGTGGAGCCATATGCTCCTCATGATATGACTCATTAGTGCTATATATCTTTTTATCCTGCAAATTTTCATGGGACCATGTTGGTCTCTTCCTCGTTACTTCAACGATTATGGGTAGTACCTTCTAGCTCTACTAACTCTTCTCGGTGATATGAAGAGTGATCAATTGAATTAGAGGAATTTTTTTGGTCATCTTTGAAGCTTTCGTCTCCCTACAATCAATCTCTATATGAGATACTATATATCTCACAAAAGTACCCTTCTTTCCAGAAGGTTTTAACTTTGTCCTCATTTTCTTTGGTACATGGATGTATACAGTCATGCATACAACTTCTTATCTGGATACTCTACTCCATGTCTCAAACTAGAGACCATCTAATGTGTTTCCTCCTGCAACTGTCACTATGGCTCCCCTCAGAGTTAT
The DNA here is from genome assembly GCA_009831015.1 of Picea engelmannii. Classification (NCBI taxonomy): domain Eukaryota; kingdom Viridiplantae; phylum Streptophyta; class Pinopsida; order Pinales; family Pinaceae; genus Picea; species Picea engelmannii. The sequence continues at coordinate 1,754,643 of ML778512.1, read as the reverse complement.
CACCTATGACCTGCCTGGAACAAAAAACAAGAACAACATTATATCCATGGCAACCTCCATGGAATTTACAAGATAACATGCTCGAGACAAGAGAAACAAGTATAATAGCATTTTCATAAGAACATATTGATGTTAACAAGAATAAAAGACAATTTCACGGTATAGCATTACCAAGGTGACCTGCCTAGAAGCAAAACAAGAAATATCTCCTAGAGGAGATGTTAGTTCATCTTGCAAACAAGTATAATACACATTTATATGAATAGTACTCACATGCTACCAAGTATTCATTGTATCTAGCAGTTATAAAAGTGTTTACTTGTAATGTAGCAATTATCGAACTTGATATGTGAAATTAGAAACTTTTCAATTTAATCAATCAAACTTGGAACTTGGAGTCTTGTCTTCAGGAACGAGTGTTTTTGTTTTTCTTCCAAGTCTCCTTCACTCAAGATGACAAGTATTCTCTTCAACCTGTCCCTTGTACTAAGACAATATGATTTCTTGATAGAAATATAAGTTAGAGAATATAATGCAAATAAACTGTAAAATCTCAAACTTAATCAATCTAATACTTTGACTAAAGTCAACTTATAACTTTAACTTTGACCAGAGTTTAGTATGATAAGCATAAATTCAATTGATCAAAATAAAACTCGATTTTCATAAGATCACAATAATGCCATAACATCTAGAGGCATATCAAAAAAATGAAACCTGGAGTGCGTTGTTCCTCTAGATGTGTTGGATCTGAGATCCCTCTGTATCTACGATTTTTGCTTGGAAAAAAGATCCCTTCTCTTGAAAACATCCTCAAGTTAGTGATGCAATTCAAACACATACAATTACATACCTCTGACAACAACAAAAAATAGCAGTAGGAAGCGGCACCATCCGACAACAACGGTAAGTAATGATGAACCCAAAAAATTCAAAGTTCTCGAACTTGCAATTTGAAGATAGATGGAGATGTGATGGGGTAAGAACAATTTCAGCATCCTTTCAATGAGTTTCTCAATGAGTTATTAGAAACTTTACTGGACCAGAGGAACTACAACTGGTACTAAAAATGGTGCTACAACTGACACTGCAACTGGTACTACAACTGCAACTAGTACTGTATACCTAGGGTTTTATGATGAAACCCTAATTTTTTAATTTCATAATTTTGGAGATTTGATATGGGGGAAATATGCGCCCTACTTAGGTGACCTTCTTTATGGGTTTAGTAAGTGCTCAACGAGATTGACAATGGGGGGAACTTAGGATATTCCTTCCAGCGATTAGACTATTATGAAGAAAACCATCTCTAATACCATGTTAAAATTTTGGTATGCTCGTTTAACCATAGACAATGTCACATCATTGTAACCCAACCATAGGAATTCACTATGCCACCCCCGAGCACACTAACCTTTTCTTAGATAGAATGATTCTGACAAGTCCACACTAGAACCAACCAATAAACCCTAACCAAAAACACCACTACGACAATAGAAGCACAATACCAAGAGAAACTACCTCTACTAATAGAAGCGTACCTTTACCAAGAGAAGCGCACAACAGAGATACCATAAAGACTGAGATTACACCACGACAATTGTTGCACCACCCTCTCAAGACTTGTGCCTCCTTCTGTTGCAACTGCAACTACTGCTCCTCATACTTGTTACCTCCTTTTGCAGAGTGCAAGGGTGTCTAAATGAGGAGTTCTTGACCTCTATTTATACTAGTCTTCCAAGATGTCTTTTCATGTGGAGTCGACCTTACTTTCTGGAGCCTTTTAATACTTTTTTATTATTCTCTTTGGGCCGACTTCTCTTCTAGGGTTTTCACACATTTTTTTAATGGTTCTCTTACTTCTGGAATATTCTATTCAAAGTACAAAGGTTATACTTGGTTGTTAATACCTCCCACAACTACCAAAACATCAACATATTTTGGGGGGGAATTTTCAAGGGAACATTTTGGGGAATATTTTTGGGGGGGATTTTGGAGGGAATATTTTGGGGAGGGGTTTGGAGGGAAAATTTCATTCTGCAAGTTATAATATTGTCATTGGGAGGGTGAGAATTTATATCATCCTATGTTCTTAGTGAGAATTGTTGGCTTCGTCAGATAAAGAATATTTTATATTTGAGGCATCAACAAATTGTTCGCATACCTCTTCTTTTGGGACTAGCATATGCGATGGGAATGTTTGTAATGTAAATGAAGCATCGTATTTTTCATCTAGTCAAAAGTTTGATCATAGTGAAAGCAATGTTATTCAACATGTTCCTTAGGAAAGTCCTAAATCAGAGGAATTTGAAGGCACCAATGATAAAGAGGAGGAATATGATGGTGATCAATTTATCCAGCAGTTTAATACACCCTCCAACTCTGCGGGATAACCACTGGTCCGGAGAAACATTCTGATAAAGGAAAGAATAGAAAATGGAGGGGGACAAGCCAGAGAAGTGAGAAAGTGAAGGAGCGGGGTAATCTAGGCGTTCGGTCTAGTATGCATGCAAGTGACTTTTATAGTCGTTGGAACCACGAACTGGAACAAATTCTTGAAGTCGATCGAGTGGTATTGAAAATAATCAAAATGTAGGTCGAAGTGGAGACTATGATCAGATTTTAAATGATTAGGATCATAATTTTCCTCGAAGTGAGTATTTTCAAGGTACCAATGAAGATTTCCAAGGCACTAATGAATATGATGAAGAACTTCCCTCAAGTGGAAATTTTAAAAGTACTGAAGATGATTATGGAAATGGTGAGCACTCTTTCCTGAGTGGGAAATTTAAAGGCAACAATGTTGGTGATGATGATTTTCCTCCAAGTGAGGATTTTGAAGGTACTGATGAATATTTTCATTCAAGTGAGGATTTCCAAGGAACAAATGAGGATGATGAAGAATTTCCTCCAAGTGCGGATTTTAAAAGTAGTGATGATGATTATGGAAATGGTGAACACTCTTTCTTAAGTGGGGAATTTAAAGGACACAATGTTGGTGATGATGAGTTTCCTCTAAGTGAGGATTTTCAATGTACCAATGAGGATGATGAAGATTTTCCTCCAAGTGAGGATTTTGAAGGCAATAACGAGGATGATGAATAATTTCCCTCAAGTCCTCAAGTGGGGATTTTCAAAGTAGTGAATATGATTATGCCATTGGTGGACACTCTTTCCCGAGTGGGGGATTTAAAGGAAACAATGCTGATGATTGTTGAGCCTCCTTTTTGTCACCACCAATTGCCTTATTTTGTCCCACATCCTGACCAATTTTTCCTAATACATATGCACTCTCTACCTATTTTTTCTCAACAGACATGTCCTTTATCAATTATTTTGTACATATGAGGTAACTTATGTTTAATCATGATTTACGATGATTTATTAATGATTTGTATGGAATATTTGATGTTTAAAGTTATCTAATTACTTTGAATGATCTAATAAGACCTTATGACAACAAGACCTATTCATCTGGTACCTGTTTCGGCATTCATCCAATACTCAGCTCATCCAGTACCAATGTTGTGCTCGTCTGGTACCTATTTCTATGCTCGTTTGGTACCAGATATAGTTCAAAATTTTGGAATGATTCTAGAGTAAAATAGGGGACATGGGTTTTGTCCATAGCGACTTTTAAATGCAGATATGTGAGTCATAATTCACCCATCTCACATGTCTAGCTCTAGCTCAGGGGGAATGATTCTCCAAAAATTAGTAAAAATCTCAAACTGCCAACTTGTGCCTCGATTTTCGTGCAGATGGTATCAGACCTCGAAATTCTGCGATATGGGTTTTGTCTAGAATGCTGAAAATTGAGTAAGACATGAGAAAGTTTCCAAAATTCAAATTGTTTTAGAATATATGGGTGGATCTCTAACTTGAATCTGCCCAAATTGAAGAAAAACACAAATTTTGGGATTTATCCTAAAATTGTAAAAATTGTTTTCTGAGTTTGGGGATTCGGTTTCATCCATTCCTCCATGTATTTTATGTATAAATAAGACCTCATAGGTCTAAGGAAAGAGAGAGGAATTTTTATGCTGCAAATTGGATTTCTGAACATACTCTTTTTGTAAATTTACTTGTTGAAGATTAATGTAAGTTTGAGTTCAATGATCATGTGTGTCTTTTAGAATTTAGCATATGTTGATCTAAAATCTTTCATGTTGGAATTGGCAAGGGCCGACCGATCCAACTTGTTAAGATCATTGTAAATTATTAGTATAGATTTTTATTTCATGTACTTGTTATTTTGATTTCATGTTATTTTATTTTAATTTCACTATTAGAATTTATTGCAAAGTGTGGCAGTACATGAACAATTGGATCTCCATCTTTCACCATACATGAGCCTATAATGGAGTAATCCACCACACTTAGCTTTCTTTTCCAGAATTGATTAGATTACACTTTGCAAACATAGACACAATCAAGACCTCCATCTCTCACCATACATGCACCTACAATGGAGTGTCTTCCTCTACCTGTTATTTCTTCTAGAATTGATTGATGTTTTCTTTTGAGAATATGCAGCGTGTTAATTGTTGTTAGTATAGATGTTGCAGGGGACAGATTCAAAGTTCATATTTCTTCTTTATGAGCCTACAATGAACAGATTAGTCACCTAAGCAAGAAATTTAGATCATATGCTTGGCTATGAGTTTTGCTTTCTAATTTTTGAATTGTGTGAAGAGTGTTATCTTTGAAGTGTGAAAACAGAGTGTTGGTTTTTAAATTTTTTTATTATATATGCTATACTCATCAAACATAGATAAACCACCTGTTATTAGCACATATAGTGTAACAACTCTGTTGATTACGAATCTTGGTAGATAATTTAAGTTTGGTAATATATTATACATATAATTGCACCAACAATGATGATGATTTTCCTCTAAGTGAGGATTTTGAATATACTAATGAATATTTTGAAGGCACTAAGAAGGATGATGAATAATTTCCCTCAAGTGGGGATTTTGAAAGCAGTGAAGATTATTATGTCAATGGTGGACACAATGTTGATGCTGATTTTACTCCAAATGAGGATTTTCAAGGTATCGATGACGATGATGGAAATTTTTCTCCAAGTGAGGATTTTAATGACATTGATAGTCTTAAGGGTGATGATGATTTTCCTTCAAGTGAATATTTTCATGGAATATCCAATGACATTGGTGAGGATGGTAATCATTTTTCTAGTGAATTTTATATTCCTCTCACCAACAAGATTATGAATGAAGATGATGATGGACCTAGGAATGAAGATCATATTCTCAATCATTCAGCTGCAACAAATCAAGGTGATCAACATTCTCTTGTTCAGTCTCCTGATAATGTTTTACTTGATATTCTTTCTAGTGATGAGGAAAATCCTCTTAGTGATGATGATGAAATAGTGGAGACATTGCAAAGAAACAATGTGTATAGGACCAAGACTAGACCTTTTTCTATCAATCCAAATTATTCTAGTTATACAAGGTCTAGGAAAGAATTTCTCACTAAATCAATTTCCACAAGTGAATTGATTTCAAGTGAATGTTGTCAAAATGATTGTTTGAAAAACATCGACTACATGTATTCCTTGAATAAAATGAAGACATATTTGTCAATGAATAAGAGCATGCAAAATTCATATTTGATGAGGTGCATGATATCCACCAAGACATGAAATGATTATCGCAATGGGAATATTTTACTTTGCAAAAAGGATTTCAAAAAAATTCACTCAATTGGTAATATTCATCTATCAAGAATCCAAACAAACTTGGAAAAAGAACCTTCATTTTATTCAAAGGTACATCATGGACGAGAGAGTGGGACATTAACAAACACTACATTCTCATGGATGTGTGACTTATTTTCCAAACATGGAGAGTGTATGTCAGATAGAGACACAATACATATTCTAGATAATTTCTCAAGGAGGGAAATCTACGACTTGTACAAGGGATATGCTGAAGGTGTTGGAGGAAATGGTAATTTTATTACATATGCATATTTTACAAGAATATGGAAGAAACAATTCAACAATGTTTGTATTCCTAAGAAGTCAAGGATGGGGATTTGCAGTGTATGTGCTACTCTTAAATCAAGAAGCGATAAATATGAAGGGACAGAAAGAGGTATGTATTTACTATGTTTTTTTTAATTGGATTGTTATCAACTATGAAAACATATGATCAATATTTTCATTTTATGTGATGTGCAAATTTCATAGTCAAATAACTTCAAGAACATTTAAATCAACAATCAAGTGAAAGGAAAAAGTTTTACAAAAATTGGAATGAGAGTTACGATGCTCCAAACAAATATTTAGGTATGATAATTGATGGCATGGACCATAAGAAAACACTTCTACCACATTTTTTACGTACACCAAAAATTTTACAAGAATAGAATTTCATTCAGTTTCACTTGGTTGGTTGTATGGTTTTCAATGGAAAAATGTGTCCAGGGTTTTACTTCACAACTCCAAATATTCATAATGATGCAAATCTGACCAGCATCATAATTCATCATGTGCTCACTCACTGGTATGACAATATTCCTTAAGTTCTCTATCTACAATTGGAAAACACTAGTCATGAAAATAAAAATGAAATTATGTTTGGATATCTAAACATGCTTTTTGAACTGAGAATCTTTCAAAAGGTGAAAGTTTGTTTCCTTCTTGTTGGACACACTCATGATCATATTGATCAAATGTTCAATCGTTTTTTAGTAAAATTGAAGAGGAAAAATGTTGGAAGCCTACCATCATTGATTGAATGTATTAAGAAAGCATACATTCTAGATCATGTTTTTCATGTATTAGAAGAAACTGTTGACATGTGAAGATTTATTCAAGGATTGCATTGTGAAAAAAAATGTATTGAGCAACATAATGAAATTAACTTTGAACATCAATTTTGTTTCAAAAAAGTTGATGGGAAAAAACTTATATAGGAAAAGAAGTATTCAACTACTGCAGAATGGGGGCCTTCATTAGGTTTAGCATTTTTTAAGTTCATTCTAGATCGTCCAATATTTGCATCAAATTTATTGTTATTACAATCAGTTGTTGTAATTCATAATGCACAAAGGTGTAATAGAGATGCAGATTATTCCGAATGCCTGGAAGAAATAAAAAATTCCATTAAAGATATATATGAGTACTTTGATGTTATTGATTCTATTTGGTGGGAGTCTTTTTTCAATGGTTAAAGTGACATAATTTCAAGATCAACAAACGAAGACACATTTTTGAAGATTCCATTTCATTGGACACAAAATATGTCAAATGAATCCGAAGAAAGAAACATTGTTGAACAACAAGAATCTCAAGGTGCTATTGAGTTTACACAAGTAAATGAAAGAGAAATGTATATTGGTTCTCGAAGGTCACATGCACAATGTGAAACCATGGATGAACTTTATAGGGGTTCAGTACAGGATAATAAACAGGGTAGCATGATTACGGTCTTAGCGACTAAAGATCCACATGGTTATCCATTCTGGATTGCAAAAGTTATAAAGATTGAGAAAGAAAATGAAGATGTTATTGAAATTGAACTACATAGGTATGCAACAGGTACACACCCATTTAATAGTGTTTACAAGATAGATATGGTGGTTGAGAAACATGTCAATAGAAAGTGAAAAAGAAAGGGTCAAAATACAACTCATCGTCACACTAACCTCTTAAAATTAGAGGATGTTGACATACTTGTTTATGACTTCAATTTGAAAAAGAGAGGAACTCTTCGCTCCAAGACAACAGGGATTATCAAAAGGTTGTTGCCACAAGAAATAAATGCAATATGGGAGTCTCTTGAACTTAGGTGTAGATCTAAAAGGATTTTGATATATGAAACGTTGGGCATGCATGTAGACTCAGATGGTGCATTCATCAATAATAGAGAAGAGTGTGGATAATCTACATATACATCTTCATCCAATCATTCATAAGAAGGTAAAGTAGATTCTGATTGTATTTCAGAATCCATGAGTCAATCTGAATAAGTGTATAAAACATTTTATGTATTCTATATCTATATGATGTGTGTATGGTAACTAGAAATGAGCATTGAACTTACATATGATACATGGATTTATAAATCATTTCTATGTTTTATGAATTATATGTTTTGATTATGGAGAATATAATAAAATTTCTTATCTCATATGTTTTGAATATGGACAATACAACAATACTTTTAAGAAATAATTTATGTTTCGTTCAATGTAACTTGTATTTATTTTTTTCTATTAAAAGTAAAAAATATTAAAAAGTGATGTTGAATTTTTAAGTATCGTGTGATATTTTCATGGCATTATGTATTATCTTGTGCTTGGAGTGATAAACTAAGATTTAAAAAGTAAGCATTTAATGGTTGATTTTATGATTTTGTTTACAGTAATGATGATTTTTTTATCACTTTAAAAAAATGTGTCATTTTAATACCCCGATTTTAGAATGGGTGCTACCCGTAGCAGTACTTTTCAATTTGATGGTTGATTTTGAGGTTTTGGTTTTAATGGTACCAACTGCTAAAAATACGATTTCAAATTATCTATAATTTTAACGTTTTGAAAAAAAAAATTTCTTTATGTAACATCATTTTTTAATTTAGGTTGTGATTTTAAGGTTTTTTTGAGCTATTGTATGAGTTTTGAAGGCCATGCTTGAAAAATGTTGTAATTTTGACCCCATTTGAAAAAATGGTGCTACCAGTAGAACCAGTTTTTGATTTGGGGGTTTATTTTCATGTTTTTTATGCAAAAATATGGGTTTTTTGGGACAAAGTTCTTGTTTTGAGGTCACAATTCTCTTTAAGTCAATAAAATTATTTTGTTGTGTGATCTACCCAAAGAGCGTATTTAATTTTGTCATCCCAACTCTTTTTATTATATCCAATGCTAACTCGTTTCCCTGAGGGTAATAGTTTGAGGAATGTGAAAAAATGATCCCATACTTCAAACAAAACTCATTCAATGCTATCAAACTAAAATTCTTGGCATTATCAATAGTAATCTTCGTAGGAACACCAAAATTTAGTGATTATTATTTCTTCAAGGAAATTCATTACCACTTCTTTTCTTAACCTCTTTGTTGGGATGGCTTCCACCCATTGGGTGAAATAATCTGTAGCAATTAACATCCACCTGTAACCATTACTAGAATTGTCCTTAAATTCACCAAAAAAATCCAACCCCCACTATTGAAAAGGCACCTCAACCACCACTAGTTTCAAAGGAAGGGTACATAGTATTTGTTTTCCTGAAAAGAATTGACATGGCTGACAAGATCTGACATATTGGTGCATGTCAAAAAATATAGTAGGTCAATAGTAACCCGCTCTCAATATTTTATGAGCCTTGGTGCAGGAAGCAAGATGACCCCCATAGTATCCTGAATGAAGCTCTAAAATCAACTTATCTACTTCCTCTTTATTTACACATATAATAATTACTCCATCGGGATTCCTCCATCCAATATCATATTGTGTTAAAAAGTACTTCATGGCTTTGATCCTTAGATCTCTTCTCTTATGATCCACCAAGTAATCGGGGCATGTAATATTCTTTAAATAATAAATGATGTATGAATACCATTCATCCTCCTCAAGTTCACTTACGACAACATTGATATTCTCCTTCTTTCCCATCTCGATAGCTTCTTCATTACTTTCGACCAACATTTTAGCTAATTGTTTCCCTTTGATTATTTTGGTTGTTTTTATTTATAGGTCATACTCTTGTATCTATGACACCCACTTTCCCCTTGAACCAAAACAATCTTGTTGGGACAAGAAATCCTTCACTGCTAGATAAGGAACAAAATATCTAATATTGTTGTACCTGACATAAGTCCCGAAGTGCTTTAGAGACTTGACGAGAGAATAAGCTTGTTTTTCAGTGATTGTATAGTTTAATTACAAGTCCCTTAATGCATTTCTCATGAAAGAAATTGGTTTCTTACCTCCTTCATCGTTTTTCTGTAAGAGGACTCTTGAAATGGTATATCTTGAGGAAAAGGAGAAAATGATGAAGTATTTAGTAAAATTCGAGCTCACTAGGACAGGTGAGACTGTTATTTCTTCCTTAATACATTAAAAATCCATTTTAATATCATCGTCCCATTTGAAAGGAACATCATTTTTTAATAAATGATTCAGTGGTTTAACAACTTAATTGAAATTCGAGATAAATCTTCTTAGGAAATTGATCTTGCCAAAGAAAGATTGCAAGGTATTTTTGTCTTTAGGAAGGGGAATTTTTTTTATTGCTTCAGTCCTAGAAGGATCAAATGAAATTTCATCTTTGGAAATGATATGTCCCAACAACTTCCATTTATCCACACCAAATATTTATTTATTGGGTTTGAGAGAAATACCATACTCCCTCAACCTTTCGAAAATTATTTTTAAGTGTTGAATATGTTGAGTTATATTTTTGGAGATGGTCGTCAAATCATCCTGATAGATTTCTATAAGCTTTCCACTAAAATACCTAAAAGTGTAGTGCATAGCATGTTAGAAAGTGGATCCATCATTGGTGAGTTTGAAAAGCATCCTCAAATACTTATAGGTTCCCTATGGAGTTGTGAATGGATTTTTAAGTTGATCATCTTTCTTAACCAAAACTTGGTTGTATCCTGAAAAGTCGTCAAGCATGGACATCAGTTTTTCTCCAATGACCCTTTGTTGTAGATGCTCCATGTTTGGTAATGGGTAATTATCCTTAAGTGATACCTGTTTCAAGTTTCTAAAATAAACACACAATCCGATGTCGCCAGTATTTTTCCAAACAATTACAAGGTTGGACGCCCAAGATGAATACATGATAGGATCAATTATCCCTGATTATACCATCTTCCACAATTCTTTATGAACCTGAGGTGCAATATTTGGGTTGATTTTGCTTAGTTTATGCTTGAAAGGTTTCACACCTTATTTGAGGGGAATGACATGTTGTATGACATCTTCCTGGTAATATTTCATGTCTCCATATGACCAAGCGAAAACATCTTTAAATTTTTTGATGAGAGCCAGTAACTCCTTTCTCTCAATGGGGGTCATCCCTTTTCAAAGCTTAACTATCCCATGGGACATGTTAGTGCCAATATTAAACTCCATAACTCCATCATCTAGGTCATTCATCAACTTCCCTTGGTACATGTCATTTTGATCAAACATTCATTCTATAGGGGCTAACCCTTTCAACAGAAAATCATTGGGAATGTCTATAACATTAATATATGTTCCTTTGACTAGTAAGTTTATTTGATCTTGTAAAAAATCACCCTCATTCTAGAGGAAATGTAGAATCTGACTCTCATCATCAAATACTTCCTAGTGCTCTAGATTGTCAGAAATCGAGGGCCTAAATTTTACCTCCACTTTTTAAGGTGAGATATCTTTGGAAGGTTGTAAAGTGGAAGTGGATACGACCAAGGAATATTCCATGAAATTATTTTCTCTAGGAACGACTTCAAATAAGAATTCATCAAAGTTTTTTATGTCATCGCAGACAACATTTCTATATTGTTTCAACCTTGGGTTCTTGGCATCAAAATCCCTCTTGATTTGAGAAACCATTAAATATGAATCTCCTCTTGCGTGTAAAATTTTGATACTCATATCAATGGCAAGATTCAACCCTAAGATGAGAGCCTTGTACTCAACAATGTTGTTGGTGCAATCAAACTCAAGCTTGTATGAGAAAAATGTAGCTTCTTTATCAAGTGATAGAAAAACTATTCCGGACCTGATCCTAAACTTGAATGTCCCCCATCGAACTCCAAATTCCAACATCCATCCCATTTCTCTTCGTCTTGGAAAATGGATTCTAACAAAAGACGAGTGTTTTCAATCTCTCCATCCACAATAAATACCTTATGTGGTGTGTTGTTTTGGTCTTTGATTTGTTCCATAAGAGTGGCTTTAGGATGCAAGACAAATAGATCACCATCAGGGGTTGGAATGGTGACAAAGAAAAATCTGGGTGAATACTTCCTCCCAATTTGGTGACCCATTCTTTCGATAACAACAATCCCCATGAATCAAGTATGTCAATAACTAAAACATCCATACAGAAAGATATAATCTGAAACTACTCAAGACTCACTTCCAAATCCTTAATAAATCCATGGAATGGGATAGTCCTCAAGTCAATATTACATGTATTCTCATAAGGCCGTGTAATCTTCAATCTAAGTTTTCTCATGAACTTTAATGTCATAACATTTGTCGAGGCCCCAGAGTTTAAGATACAATTGTGGAGACATAATTCATTAATAACCAATTTGATAATGAAAGGTGGATGATATCAACCTTTCCCACCATATTTCCCTATACGGATGATAATGGGGAGATCCTTCTTTTTTTTCAAATCTCTAAGACCTTTGTCATTTGAGGTGGTCTCTCCCTGGCTGAAATTAATAGCAATTGATTTCTCCTACTTATGGAAATCGGAGGAAACCTCCTTGACATATTGCAACATTTCCTCTCTATCTTTATTAGCCGCAAGGGTTTTTTGAAGGTTCAGCCTTTCCTTCGCAATAGATAAAGTTCCTTTGGTGGAATACAACAACCCTTTTGGGCCTAGATTTGGGCCCTTTTCCTCCTTGATGAAATTCATTATATAATCAAAAACCTCATTGGTGGCCCTTCTTTCTTCCATTTGTAAATACGTGTTTGTGACACTTAAAGTCTCAAACAACACCATAGTTTGAATGAAGTTAACAACTTCATCTATTTGTGCAGTTTCTTTAGGGAAATCCTTGTTTTGAGGACAAGAGGAGATTAGGTGCTCTTCGATTTCACATGTTATTTCTTGGGCTTTGATCAGAGTAGAAGAGAATTTTTTTCCTAATAGAAAACCATATGGGTTGTTCACAGTCAACATATAACAATGGTAGATGGAATTTTCAAGAGGTTTGAACTTTTGAGGGAAATTGTTCACTAGAGTATTAAACCTATCATTAAATTCCTTTATACCCTCATTTGGATTTCTTTTTAAATGATAAAGTTGGTCATAAAGGGAAAGACAATCTTCCTTTTTGCACAAATCCTTTTATGAAGAGATTTCAAAAAAATAAATCAAGTGGTAATCATTTTGGGTGGGATATTGCCATACCATGGCTTGGCCTTCTCTGTAAGAGCTAAAGAGAAGATATTCATCCACACATCCTCATACTGGTATTTTGAGTAATAGGAGGTAAACACGTTCGAAAAGGTGTCCAAATGATGGGGAGATAATATGGAATATTCACCTAAAAAGGCGGGAAGCCATTCTCTAAAACTGCTTAGAATCTTATGGGGTGATCCATGAGTCTTTGTTATATCTAAGGGTTCATACAATCATTCCATCCAAGAATTGTGAACCATATTTTCCACACAAGGGGTGGGTAAGGGTGCAGGAATTGGATATTTCCTTTTTCGAGTGAAGACCATATGGAGTCGCCAGATAATCCTTTGTAGAAGGCTTATCAAAAAAATGAGAAGGGAACTTCCCTAAAATGGAACCTCCAACAAATCTAGGGGAAAGGATTTGGGATAAATTTCCAAGTTTCGTTATGGGTAAGAAAGGATTCAAAATCCTCTCTGACAACAACACCAAAAATGTTATCATATTGTTTGTTGTGTGTGACACAACTAGGAACACCTATCATTATCACCTCAATAGATGTCCCCCTCTTTTTAGTGAAGGACAAGTCCAACACAAGGGAGGCTTCTTGGGTGACCATAGGAGGATTTTGATGGGATAAGGAGAGATCTCAAAGAGAACCCTTATGGGTCAAGGTCAAGTGTTGTATGTAAAATTTTCACATTTCCTAGTGTCGTACTAACTGTCGCACTTATGTCACTTTTTTATTAAGTGTCACACTTATGTATAGTTGTGTTATTGAGTGTTGTAATTACAAAATGATGCTTTCCTAAGTGTCACTTTCATGTTTCATCACTCTGACACCATGGAGCAACACTTTTTCATCATTCCTAACCCTCGAGGAGAAGAAAATTCCATTTTGGAGGTTGAAAACATGTCTTTTTCCTTCAAATTTTGGCTTAGTTGGAAGGAGGACACCCCCCTTCTCATGCATAGGGAGAATACCCCCTCATGGACTCCCATTAGTAGACCATTTGGGAGCATCTAGGATGCCATGTCTGCCACTCTGGGGGAGCTTCCTTCCTGTTAGGAGATATTTAACGGATTCCTCCTTTTTGTGGGATAAGTTCTTAGGATCTTTGGGTTGTTATGGTTTGGGGTGACTCATGATCTCGAGATATCCTACTTTGGGAATTCAATCCTAACCTAAGGAGGAAGAATATCAAACGTATGCACATAATCCTCAACCATTCCCTTGATTCCCTATGATGGTTAAACCTCCCAAGCTCATATATAAACTAGGCCTCTCAAGGTTGAGGGCGGGTTCATATTAAAGGTATCAAACTTTTGATCTCAGACATTAGAAGTATTTTGGAAATGAACATAAGGGGCTAGAAAGGAGAAGCACGGAGGAATATTGTAGGGAAATGAACATAAGGGGCTGGAAAGGAGAAGCACAGAGGAAGCCTGCAACTCATTGTAAGTTCCATTGTTTCTTATACATATTAACTTAGCCTATTTCCTCATTTCCGTTGTTGTTTCAATTCATGCTTAAATGAGTGTAACTTGATTAGGATACTATTTACCTAAATTATTGAAACTATTATAAGAGGAGGGTAGTTGTATTATTTTGAAGGTAGAAAACATTTGGAGCTGGCTTGAATCCAACTTCAAAGCGGCAAGGAGAAGCAAGGACAACTAACGTAAACATGTAGTTTTCTCTCCTTTTCCTTTTCTCTCTCATTTCATGTATGAATGGATGGAATTTAGGATTGGTAGGTACAATTTGTAAGAACTATCTTAGTTGAAGAAAACACATCTAAGGAGATCTCAACCTATCTACAGGGGGAGATTTCTCATTGTTATCACACAAGTTGTGGATTGGTAAAATCCTAACCCGAACACTAAATGGAGACAACTAAGAGGTCACCTACCCACTGTCACCTTAGGTAGGTGTCCCTGTCACTTTAGAGGTGAGGTAGTCACCTCAAGGGGGGAATCACGGTGACCCTAGGGGGAATGAGATGAAGATGAATGAAGATGGAGATGAAGTCCCTAGAGGTCAAATCTAACTGGTATGAAGGTATTGGAATGAAGTCTTGGTAAGGTCCAAGGGTCTCCAAATATGTTGAGTAACCTGCAAATGGTGAAATACCTATCCGAGACACAAGAAAAACAAGCATATGTTGCAGTATAATCACTTGGACAAGAAAGTTAAGTTTTTTCTCCCTAATTGAATCTATTAGTAACAATTTATATCAGCAATAAAATGTTATCACAAGATGGAAAATAAATGCTAGATATCAAGTAGAAGATATAAGAGAAAGACTAGCTAAAGTCAAGATGAAAGGCCAAGATTCTAGCATGAAAATATAAGGTTGTTGTAAACAATTTTCTGCAGAAAATTATATCAGCCTTATGGCTGTAAAATTCAATGTATTATAGAAAAAAAATTCAGCCACTGAAAATCCTCCAAACTTTGCCAAAACGTGTGCTAGACCAAGAAGAGTAAGTGTGCAAACTTTGGGTAAATTTCAATGGTTGATAAGAGAGTTATTCAAGAAAATGAGTTAGGGTTTCTGGAGCCCTAATGGATGAAGATGCAATTTTATAACAACATCAATAATCATCCCTTTTATGTGGATGCCCTAGTGGTTGTGAGGTTCCCAAGACACAAGGAACACAATCCAAGTTGCAAGAAGTAAAAATGACAAGAAATCACATTTCCTAATGCAATATTTTGTTTCTCCAAGCAAGACTAGTGCCTTTAGTTATGGGTTAATGGGATCAAGAAGAAAGATCTAGTGTTACTAAATCCTTGGGGGTGTAAATCCTCTTACTTCCCAAGGAAAGTAACCTAGCTAGGGTTTGAAGATGAGGGGTGTAAATCCTCTTACTTCCTCAACTAAACCCTTGCAAAAAATCTTGATAAAGTGGTGGAAACTAGGATAAGGGTCTATATCCTTATACTCACTATCTATCTTTGGCCAAAATAACCTTATCTTGAATTACAAATGATAATAAAAAAGTAGATAGACCATACCATTCAAGAAAAAGCATTAACATGCCAAAGTAAACCTCCACAAAAGCAAGATAATGGCCTCCTATAGATAGTGCACCATCATCATCATCATCAAACCATAACCAAAAAGAATTATTCCACAAAACAAGAGGAAAAATACTCCAAGTGTAGCGAAAATTTCATACCAAGTACTTCTCACAAGAGGGAGAGTTATGTTAAAATGAGATCTTATGATCTCTTATTTATACAAAATGTCATTAAGATAGTTTGTCCACATAATTAAGGGTAAACAACAAGACTAGGGGACAACAACCCTAATATTTCCCCTTTTACAGAGTAATGTTAAATAATCCATTTAAATTTCACTTTTTCACAAATAAAATCCCTAGTTCATATGGACATTACCCCTTTAGGGGACATTTTGGCACTAGGAGGAGGTCGTTGGTGACAGAGGAGAGTGGAAAGGCTTCCCAAAGACACATGTCAAGCATCAAAACAACTTCCTTCATGATCAAGGCCCAATCCCCTTAAAAACTTCTTTGTGCCAATGCATGTCACCTCACAACCAATCCCTAGCCCCCTAGGTGACTTCATGCCTCTAGAAGTAATGTTTTTCCTCTCCTAGGAAAAACATTTGGCATGTGGGGGATAGGTTATGTCGTCCGAGTCATATTATAGGCCTTCCAATTTTGATCTTTCTCATCCGGCATGCAGGCCCTTGGCATCCACCTCTGGGATTCAATCCCCATGGAAGCCCAAGATAGGCTCGTTCTTCCAAAATTTTCCACCAACTAGGTTCTGCAAAAGCTAATAAGCACACCCTATGATGGGTAAACTATATGTACTAATTTACCTCAATTAAATTGTCAACCAAGGTAAGTAGACTTAGAGTTGTGACACAGTATGAGTCAAGGTAGAAAGAAAAGCTAACGGAAATATTAACTAGCCAAGAGGATGGTTTACCCTAGGGATCAACACTCTTTTTCAATTTACAGTTTTGTTTTCAAAGAGGATTCAAAACACTCTAAATAAACTAGAATCCATCTGAAAAATATACTTGAATTTAGATGTACAAAGCAATGTTAAAACAATAATATTATTAATCTAAGTGAATCATCTTTTCAAAAGAAATCTATTACTATGGAAAATTCATCTAAATAAGAAAATATTTGAAGGAACAAGAAGCCTGTGGATAAGTAAGAAATCTTTCAAAATCAATTCTTCAAATTGAACTCTATTCTTAAAGCATGTCTTCAAAACTCACAATTACTTTTATCTTGCAGGAAATAAACCTTATCTTTACACTAATCTTCCTAATTGAAAGCAAGAGCATTGTGAAAGTATTCAAATGTGATGGTTATGTCTACGGTGGCTGTGAATTATGTCATGATGGCATCTAATCACTACTGACAATTCAAATGGAATCAACTCGATGCTAACTTCTATAGAGAAATGCATAGTATGGATAAGATAGTCTATGGAAAGCTTTGCCATCATGAAAACAACATTACATGTTCTTATAATCCATATAGTCTACAAACATTGTGCAGGACATATTTGAAATCAACACTTGTTCTATCACACTAATACTGGAAAATATTATGTACATAATTAATAATTCATGAAAGCCTACAAGATATAATTAAAAATCATAACTCATAATCAACTCTTATCCTATCATATTGATGCTAGAAATAGAATTAACAATTTATGCAAACCTACAAATAGTATTCAAGGATTACAACTCAATGAATTAAACACTGCCTAAATAGCTAATCTGCAAAGTGATTTATGGTTTATAAAATAAAGAAAAGAGCTTCTATATGAGCGCACAGTTAGATGACTACATAAATCTATATATTAGTAAAACACAACTTGCATAAACTATATCATATGTTAAAGTATGGACAATTAATTATAAACAACTACAAGTGACCTATAAGAAATACATAAACATAAATACAACTTTGGCAAACAACCCGCATACAAGAGAGTTAACTACTTAAATATGAATGTACAACAATTAACAAGTTATCCAGACCACTGGTGGGCCCCCCAGATAGTCATGGAACTACTGCAATGTAAAACACAATCACAGAATTAGCATAATATTAGTATTAAATTCCAAACAAAGTCTTATAGAAAATTTAAAGATAATGACTATATAAAAATAAAATCGTGTCTCTAGTGGCATAAACCAACAAGTATATATAGAGTTTATAGACAGCTTGAGAAGTCGACCACTGAAAGGGTCAACGCTCTCTAAAGACAGAAATTCATTAAGTTTTAGCAACATAATGCATCTCCTCCAACAACTTTGTGCACTCAAAATAGAAACCGATGCAACTTCTCAAATCTAAATGCAATGGGTTCCATAGCTGGAGGGCATGAGCAGGCACAAAACCCTTGTCTCTGATTCACCTAAAGAAGCCCGCCAATATGCCAACCACCAACTGAATTGTGCTCTGAGGGTCAGATTGAGGGTCGGATGGAGGACACGACGAAGGACTAGATGGAGGGTTGGATGGAAGGCTGGATCATGTTTTTGTCCTGTTTCAAGCAAACGATAAATGTTAAGAAATTGCAATCATTAAATTGAAGATAAATTAGCATAAAATCATCACAAAACAACGATTACACATACCTCATGTTGTCCCATGGAAAATTGATGCAGAAAACCTGATAACACCTTCAAAAAGAGATAAATAAAAGCATAGAGCGTATAACTTCCATATGCAAAAGAGATTTGGGCATTGAAAAAAACATGAAAAACACCAAATCAAGATTTCTCCCATGCCTAAGAGTTTGGAGGTCCCTCTACAACAAAAATGGGTCGCCAGACATAGCTTTACTGATGAAGGAGGGGGTAGACTAGCTTTAGAGGCCTGTCCCTCATGCCCTGGGGACTTTGGCTTAGGCCTTTGGCGATGCTTCAACTGTATCATGAGACTGTGATTGGTGGTAGTCATATGATCGACCAATCACTGAAGAGAGTTTACTTTTGCTTGCAGGACAACATTGTAATGGTGCAAATGACGATCCATGATTTCTAATTCTACCAGATGTTGGAGTAGCTGGGCATTCTCTTTTTGCAATTTCTCAATAGTTGGGGATTGATCAGATGGCTCAAGAGAGGAAGGCTTAGGCTCCTTGGTAGATGTAGAAGGTATTTCAATTTTAGAAGGTGTAGGAATCTGGGAAGAGGGGGTAAAAATGTCTTTGCAAGGAAGACTCAGTGTGACAAGTTCATATTTGATCTCTTTATTAGGCTTAGACTCCTCTATAGAATATTGTTTAATTTTTTTTTGAGGGCTCTCATGGTCAAAAGACAATTGAATAGGATCTGAAGTACTTGGAGGTTTTATATTGGACTTGCCACTCATACTTCGAGTGCTTCTTCGAAAGGATTTCCCCTTGAATCGATTAACACCCCTCCTTTTTGTAGGAACCAGAGGAAAATATTGATGAACTGAATCCTACAATTTCTTTGGTTTAGAATTGATAGGTGTTGGAGGTAATTGGGAATTATCAGCAGGTTTCTTAATTTTATTACCAAATGAGGCGATAGGGAATCAATATTTTTCTTGGCTTTCTTATCAGATAGGGAGATAGTTTGAACTAGAGGGTTTGGGGTTTTTGGAGAGTGAGGATTAGGTGGGGTAACAGTCCCTGGATCGATTGACTTCTTTATTGTCTTAACTGTGAGATGGGGATTCAAAAACTGGTAGAGGAAACATTCCCATGTTTTTCCCTATTTCTTCAATTCTGATATGATAAGAAATTTAATGAGGCCATGGTGAAATAAGTTGTGGTGAGGGTTTGCCAAATTTTTGCAGACCTGGGAAGACATCTTCTCGTGGCTTTTCATAAAATAGAAGGGAAAATTTAGGGGTTTGTTGAACTGAAAATGGGCCAAAAGACGGAAATGGAAGGCTTTAAAAATAGAGTACCTACCTTCACAGGTAATGAGCTTGGTAATTACGATAAGAGGGTTGATTAACTCATCTTTGATCCACCCTTTTGAATACCCTTTAGCTCGAGAGACATTTTGGTATTCAGGATTAAACACCCAGTTGTAGCTTTGGTGTGGCAGCTGATGGTGTTTGAACCACCGGTCCCCGACTCATGGAAATTTCATGGCCAAAGCAATGGATTCTTCGGAGACTAAAAATGCCATAGAACCTACGCGAGAAAATCTCCCATCGAAACCGAGAGAGAATTGGAGAGAGACATCATCATTATGCCCCTACAAACTGGAAAGGAATAGCCCCCAACCCGCATGGAGGAAGACCTCTCGACAAGCTTCAAATTTTGGAATGGCCAGTAGATCGGTGTAGGATGACGGTTCATGACGATTTGGCATGGTTGCAGAGAAAGGGATGAGAAGGAGGCCAACATTGGGAAGAGGATGAGCCATATAGCCAGGGTATGATCAATTTATACAAATTACTCGTGGCTTGATGCAATTGTTATGGAAACGGTTGAATCATGGGTGTATTCGTCATACACAAACACCATGTGTGATCATAATTGCGTTGAGCTTAAATTTCAAACGATTTGTACTTTGGAGGTAAAATGAAATCGTATAAGAGATTTGATCAATGTCCAAGTCGAAGACTTGGACATTTGATTATAAAATGAATTTGTAATTTTAATTTGATCATAAAATGAAATTTAAAAAATACACCACTTAATTCATCACTTCCATAGACATAGTTAAACTCCAGTGATCATACCTAAACAAGATCGTGAAAATCACATTTATTGTGTGTACAATACCTTATCCATTCCTCCACATGGCACTCCATCTGGTCCTCCACATGATACTCCATCTGGTTCCCTATGTAGGTGAAAAATATCCAATAGTAAGCGGACATTTGTCCATATCACTAAGATTGGATGATTTCCGGAAGACATGGTGAACAGGAGCATGGATAGGATGAGGATGGATATGATGAGCATGGATAGGATTGTAACATACATTTTTAGTTTCCTTTGCTATCGATCTATAATTGTTACAAGGAACATTTGAGTGTAAGAAGTCTTCCCTTTCATTAGATGTAAACATAGATAAAAAAAGCACAGCAGGCTTAGTAATTATAAACACACAAATTTATGTCAACAAAATAAGGTTTATCATGCCAATACAAATGACTGCTGATATAATAGCCTGAGATATTGTAAAAAGACAATACGACAGAATTTGACAGAGATCCTACGTCTTCTTCTCATGCGATTGTAATAAAAATGTTTGTGTTTAGCATTTGTTAGATCAAGAAACCACTCCCCCATTCCTAAGTATTGTGACACTTCACAATCAAAGATATAGGGAACCAGTCAATCCTCCCAATAGCCTAAGATTTATAGTTTCCAAGTGTAGAGATAAATTTCACACATTAGCTTGACAAGACAGTTAAAAATATGCCCCACCTATAGGAGAGAACATCCTACATATAGTTAAGAAGAGGTAGGCGAGAGATTCTTAAGATTGTCTTAAAGTTAGCTCCCAATGGCAGATTGATGGAGTTCATTTACCTTTGCTTAGCCAGGAATACTTCTTTTCATCCTTCCTACAAGTAGTGCCATACATTAGGACAATTTTTAATATTAGGAATTTTATTTATTGTTTGTCAAATCATCACCCTCTCTACGTAGAAGGCCCTGCTTCCAGTAAGCCTGTTCAATACTCTGATGGGTTTACCTAGTCATACCATAGGCCGATACCCACTGTCAGCAGACCTGTTCAGTATCCTAATCGATTTTCCTCTTACACCCTTTTACAGCAGAGACTGGTCCACCATCTTTAATATTTGTGTATGAATATTGATTTTTGCAAGGAAATGGGGAGGCAGCTCTAGCAATCTTTTTTGTTTTGGATTGGGATGGTATTTGAGTTAGAGGATGCTTCTTCTTTATACATTCCTTATATATTGTCTTGATGTAAGGGATACTTAAGTGGGCATAGCTAATCTGAAGGTATTGTATAGTCAAGCATTTTAATGTGTAGTGGATGGTACCATTGGAAAATAACAGAAAGGCATCTACATTCCCTACTCACTTTCTTCTATTTTAAGTTGTATTGATGTTTCCATGGTTAACCACTAGTCAGACCTTCTTTCTACTCTTTCATAAATATGATTTACTCACCCACTCAGGGTTCTAGGGAAATTGTACTAGTAACCTCTAGGTTTGATAAGACAAAGTGTCACTTCCTTATGTCCTCTAGCGGTGGAGGTTATGAGCAACTGCCATGAAATATTCCTTGAGAGAAAGGAAGATAGAAATCTTGTAAAAATAGTTAATTTAAAGCAGGCAGTTTCTAATCATAATAAAAATAGTCATTATTCAAATGGTGCTTAAGAAGACAACATAGTTTAAATATAGAAACATCTTATTTCAAAGTAAAATACTTCCCTTTATGTCTCATTGGA
>ML778512.1:1673280-1709223 GCA_009831015.1 Picea engelmannii | reverse complement strand
ATTTATCATTGGATATAGTTGAATGGTTTAAGTATAATTTGAAAAAGGTTTTAAATTGTACTTGATACTGATTCACCCCCCTCTTAGTATCAACAGGTCCCCCTTTTGAACAATAACTATTGATTATTTCTCATATATTGTGCATGGTGTATTGTGGTGTATTGGTGTAACTTTTATACTATTGTTAATTTCTCATTGGATATAGTTGAATGGTTTAAGTATAATTTGAAAAAGGTTTTAAATTGTACTTGATACTGATTCACCCCCCTCTTAGTATCAATAGGTCCCCCTTTTCTCAATGATAAGTGTTTCATTTCTTTCTCGGGTGATCCCTGGGAGAAGCATATAGAAGGTTCATACATATGATTTTATATTTTACCCAACATCAATCCCTCAACCCCTTATTCCCATAGAATGAGGGACAACCACTTCTTGGGTCAATACACCCTAAAATCCCAAGAGATAAAGAAATGGGGGGAAATAGTGATGGAAAGTGGTAAGTATGGTTGGGAATGGTACGATGGTTCTTCAAGGGAGTTCCTAGTAGAAACCCCATCCCCAAGGAATACCGCTTACTAGGGCACAATGTGAACCACCAAGGTGAAGTAGAGAAAAATGCATAATGTCCAAGGATATATCATGAAATCTAGAGAAATCTACGATACAACATACTTAAATGCCTTAAATATTGAAATGATGCTCACCATAATACTGACTTGTACCTCATGGAGCAAGGCCCACTACCTTCCAGAAGCCAGTTGGTGTGGTGAATGCCATATGAAATTATGAAACCTTTGTGGTGGTGAGAAGGGTATCCATTTGTATAGAAGAGTAATGTCGGTCATATTGTCTC
This sequence comes from Picea engelmannii, assembly GCA_009831015.1. Classification (NCBI taxonomy): domain Eukaryota; kingdom Viridiplantae; phylum Streptophyta; class Pinopsida; order Pinales; family Pinaceae; genus Picea; species Picea engelmannii. Next base: position 1,708,370 of record ML778512.1, on the reverse strand, counting down.
TCGAAACTCCATATATGCAACTTGAGGGACTCGAGACATAATATCCTTAGTTATCCAAAAAATGGGTATAACATCTGGCTCCTACTTGGGGATATGTGCTCGTCATGGAGTTCATGAGAACCATAACATCTCCTGGTAGACCTGTGTCTGCCAAAAAATCTGAAAAAGGGATCAGAGCATCTAGGGTGGTGCTATCACCCTTCATCCATACATATATAGAAATCCAAAAATGAAAACTAATCTAGAAAAGAAAAATTTTAACATTTTTTCAAAAATTTCAAAGCTAAGCATGAAATCAATATGCAAGTAGAGAAAAATGAAAATGAAATGCATCTAAACTAGTATGAGAAATCAAGATGAAAATACAGGGGAAAGCAACACAAATTACTTACTTGCCTGAGGCATGGGCCCTAAATAAGTCATGTGAACTAAACGTAAGGTTGGAGAAGAGATCCATCCACTGGTAATGGAATCCTCCTCCCATCTAATGTTGTCAGATAGCACTTTTCTTTATTAGACTTATTCTTGATGATGTAAGGTCCAATCCATGAGTTGTTATCTTTCTGGTCATATATGGTCTTTCCCTTTATTTTGTCCCACATGAGTGCAAGACTTCCTTCATTAAAATTGATGCATGGTGTATTTTAAATGTATGGAGGCTTTGTTCATACTATCTCTTTGATGATATCTTCATGTTTCTCATCTTCTTTCTGCAAAATCTAGATAGATCTCGGCTCCTTCCCATGGTATTTTGAAATTTTCTTCTTATCTGTCCATGGAAGAAACATATCTATGGAATCCTCATGTATGAAGGGTGGCTTAGATGGATCATACTCAATAACCTGTGGAGGAATATCATAGTAGTGTTCACTGACATAATTAGGGCCCCTCAGATCCATCACATGTGTACCACTCTTTTCCCTGTTGTGTAAGATTTAATACGTTCCATCGCCCATGGGAATATATGTATGTGTAAGGATTATGCTAATAAATCCCCCAAGGGTTGAGGACCAGGTCCTTTACAAGATCATCCCCCAATAATTTGAAACATTGATCACTAATATGTCCATGATGATGTTGATATGTGGAAAATCAATCAGAAATACCTCAACATATCCACACACCCTGAAGACCTCGACCCTCTCTGAATCAATACCACATACATTGCCATAAGGTCAGGTTGTCTTCAAACCAAGTTGTTCCATCACCTTTAATGACATGACATTTGTTGAGGCCCCTAATTCAGGCATGCAATTGTATAAGTGGAGGCCATTCATTCCTAATGAAAGATAGAAAGGGGGATTATAATCCCTTGGCCAATCGCGATACATAGTGTTCAAGATGATGGGAGGATCTTCCTTCTTGGTTGGCACATGTAAGACTTTCAAAACTTCCATTTTTACAGAAGGGATCTTACACATCTCTATCACTAGGACCATCATATTCAGTTTTCCAAACATACTTGCAACATCTATATTCAACTGAATATCATTTGTAGGGGTTGGCTTAGGAAGAAAATTATGTACCAGAGGTGGAGGTGGTGGAGCCACCTTCTCTGCTGATGGAAGAGGAGTATTAGGCTGTGATGGAGGGGTTGAAGCTTTATTTCTTCTAGTCTAGGTTAGATATTCCCTCCTCCTTAATTCCTTCTTCTGATCATTTGTCAATTGATTCAAGGCCCAGAGTCTCCCCTCTCTTTCTCCTCTTCTTATGGCTTCATTGATTTGATCTTGGGTAACTTGTTCCTCTTGGAAATTGAAAATCACATCAATGAAATTCATATCATTAGGAGAACCTTCATCTCTTCGAGAGCACTCATCTTCTCTATGGGGTTCTTGGCACGAAAGGCACCAAGATTCTACATCAACTGTCCCAAATGGTCTTAAAGTATATGGGACCTTTGCCCCATGTTGAGGCCTTGGTTTCCATCCTATGGCATATCTTTGTTGTCTGGAAAATTGAGGTCTGGGATCATATTGATTTCTTTCCACTGTAGTCATCTGCCTCATAAGCTAATTTTGTGCCTAGATGAATTGATTATTCATCTAGTCTATCTTTTGAGATAAGAGAACAATCGAATCAGGAGCATTGTTGTTGTAAACCTTAGTCTTTTCTTGTAATTTCACCTGAGGGTAGTGAAAAGGTTCCACCCATGAATCAAGGAGATTTTATTCAATATCGACAATGTAATCCTTGGATTTTTCCAATGATGTGGGATGTTTTTCTTTGAGAATGAATCAAAAATTCCCTTCAAAATCATTCATGTAAAGGAGATGTACCGATGATATTATAGGACGAAAATATGTTGGAATTTGATTGTGAAACCTTTCAAACCTGGTATTTAATTCTTTTACCGTCTCATTCTCCTTTTTCTTTATTTGATTAAACTGAGCCCCAAGTGTCCCACCATTTTCCTTTGTTTACCATCTATTCTTGAATAAGTTGGCAAAAGCTTTGTAGGACGTGAAATGATTGTCAGGGATTCCTATGAACCAATCAAGGTCTTCTTCAGTCAATGATGATGAAAATAAATTCATGGCCACATATTCATGCTCAACACCTGCATTGTCCATGTCTCGTTCCATGACATAAATATGGTCCTCAGCAGTTATCACATTGTTACCTGGGAACTTTGGTAACCACTTGTTGACTTATTTTGGCATGGTATTAGGGTATCCTTGGATGTTGGACATGTTGAGAGGTTTCTATAGGTCCTTTTCCAAAGGGTGAACCATTGGAGCAAGGTGAAGGGTACTATGGAAGAGGTTTTTAACAACGGGAGATTTGAGAGGAGGCCTTCTCTGGTAAACCATAGAAGGCTTGAACCTCCCATGGGGAAAAGGTTTGGGAAAGGAAGGGTTCTGGGAAAGTGGATTCACCATATGAGCTTCAATATGATGTCATAAATAAAGGTGGAAAGGGAATGTCCCTTGGGTGGAGTCACCAGGTAAGCTAAGGGAAAGTATTTTGGATAACTTGTCAAAGTGTCATTAGGGTTTCGAAGAGGATTCAAAATCCTCCCCAACAACAACACAAAAATGTTATCGCATAAGGTGTAGGTTGGAAAAATCCTGAACCAACCACTAAATGGACACAAATAAGAGGTCACCTACCCACTTCCAACTTAGGCATGTGGCCTTATCACTTTAGATGTGAGGTGGTCACCTCAAGGGGGGAATCACGATAACCCTAGGGGGAATGGGATGAAGATGGATGAAGATAGATATGAAGTCCCTAGAGGTCAAATATAAATGGTATGAAGGTCTTGGAATAAATTCTTGGGAAGGTCCAAGGGTTTCCAAATATGTTGAGTAACCTACAAATGGTGAAATACCTACTCGAGACATAAGAAAAGCAAGCATATGTTGCAGTATAATCACATGGACAAGCAATTTAATCTTGATGTCCCTAATAGAAGTTGTTAGTAACAATGTATATCAACAATAAAATGCCATTACAAGCTGCAAAATAAATTCTAGAGATCAAGTAGAAGATACAAGAGAAAGACTAACTAAACTCAAGATGAAAGACCAAGATTCTAACATGAAAAGAGAAGGTTGTTGTAAAAACAATTAAGCAGCAAATTATATCAGCCTTATGTATGTAATATTCAATGTATTACATCAAGAAAATTAGCCACTGGAAATCCTCCAAACTTTGCCAAAAAGTGTGCTAGACCAAGAAGAGTATGTGTGCAAACTTTGGGTAAATTTCAATGGTTGATAAGAGAGTTATTCAAGAAAATGAGTTAGGGTTTCCTCATCCCTAATGGCTGAATATGAAATTTTATAATAGAAGCAATAATTATCCATTTGATGGGGACTCCCTAGTGGTTGTGAGCTGCCCAAGGCACAAGGAACACAATCCAAGTTGCAAAAAGTAAAAAAGACAAGAAATCATGTTTCCCAATGCAATATTGTGTTTCTCTAATGAAAGAATACTGCCTTTAGTTATGGGTTAATGGGGTCTAGAAGAAAGAGCTAGGGTTAATAAATCCTTAGGGGTGTAAATCCTATTACTTCCCAAGGAAAGTAACCTAGCTAGGGTTTGAATATGAGGGGTGTAAATCCTCTTACTTCCTCAACTAAACCCTTGCAAAAAATCTTGATAAAGTGGTGGAAACTAGGATAGGGATGCATATCCTTATACTCCCTATCTAGCATTGGCCAACATAACCTTATCTTCAATTACAAATGATAATAATAAAGTAGAGAGACCATACCATTCAATAAAAAACATTAACATGCAAAAGTAAACATCCACAAAAGCAAGAGAATGGCCGCCTAAAGATAGTGCACCATCATCATCATCAAACCATAACCAAAAACCATTATTCCATATCACAAGAGGAAAAATACTCCAAGCGTAGCGAAAATTTCAGACCAAGTACTTCTCACAAGAGGGAGAGTTATGTTAAAATGAGATATTATGATCTCTTATTTATAAAAAATGTCACTAAGATAGTTTGTCCACATAATTAAGGGTAAATCACAAGATTAGGGATCAAAAAACCTAATCTTTCCCCTTTTTCAAAGTAATATTAAACAATTCAATTAAATTTCTCTTTTTCACAAAGAAAAAACCTAGTTCATATGGACGTCACCCGTTTAGGGGGCGTTTTGGCACTAGGAGGAGGTCATTGGTGGAGGGGGAGAATGGAAAGGATTCCCAAAGCCACATGTCAAGCATAAAAAAAAATTCCTTCATGATCAAGGCTCAAGCCCCTTCAAGTTGTCCTTGTGCCAATGCATGTCACCTCCTCACCAAGACCTAACCTGCCTAGGTGTCATCATGCCTCTAGAAGTGACGCTTTTCCCCTCCTAGGAAATTTTTTTGGCATGTGGAGGCTAGGTTATGTCATCCAAGTCATATTCTAGGCCTTCCAAGTTTGACATTTCTCATTCGGAATGCGGGCCCTTGGAATCCACCCGTGGGCTTCAAGCTCCATGAAAGACCAACCTAGGCTTGTTCTTCCAAAACTATCCACCAACTAGGTCCTAGAAAAACAAATAAGAACGCCCTCCAAGGATATCAAGTTATAACATCATGATAAGTGAATCCAATCAATAAATGATTCACCTAAGAATGTGCATCAAAGATCACTATGTCAAATGATTAATTTGTCAAAGATATTATGCGACTTGTCAAGATTGAATATGGGAGGGTTGACAAGGTGTCTTATTGGGTATATCTTTCCCTAGTTCAAGGAGAGTTTCCATGATATACATTTCTAATCCATGTAAAGTGGGTGAAGTGGTTAGGGTCAAGACTCAATGGGAATAGGGATCATGACATATAAGAGGTCATAGTGTCTCATTCATGGGTGCCTTTGTAGAGGGTGTGTGGTACCTTCATCCACAATGCACTTTTTCCAAGACCATTATTTTTCCATTATTTCATTCTTTCATAACTTTAAGGAAAGGTTGAAGGACATTGTCCTGGCGTGGTGTCCAGATAATGGAAATGTCACCCACCAACACCTAGTGGAAATGAAAAAGATGGATAGTGATGAGACCCCCTTTCCCTCATCCATGCAACTAACAGCCATTACCTTGGCTTGGTGACCATATGATGGTAATCTCATACCACTAGATATTCATGGACATGATAGCTCGGCTCATGATGAGACCTCCTATCCTCTAACTAACATTTTAAGCATTCTTAATCATATTTTATTGTGGGTCCCCCTTTTCTCAAAGATACGTGTTTCATTGCTTTCTTGGGTGATCCCTAAGCGAAGCATCTAGAAGGTTCATACATAGGCTTTTATATTTTACCCAAGATCAATTCCTCTAGGCCTTCAACCCTTCTTCCCATAGAATGCGGGACAACCCCTTCTTGGGTCAATAGACCCTAAAATCCCAAGAGATAAGGAAATGGGGGGAAATAGTGATGAAAAGTGGTGAGTATGGTTGGGCACGGTATGATATCTCTTCATGGGAGTTCCTAGTATACAAATCATCCCCAAGGAAGACTACTTACTAGGGAACAATGTCAACCACCAAGGTGAAGCTGGGAAAAATACATAATGTTCAAGCATATATCATGAAATCTAGAGAAATCTAAGATACAAAAAACTTAAATTCCTTAAATATTGAAATTATTCTCACCATAATAATGACTTGTACCTCGTGGAGCAAGGCCCATTGCCTTCCGGAATCCAACTGGTGTGGTGGATGCCATCTGAAAATCTACGACCTATGTGATGGTGAGAAGGGTCTCCATCTATGCAAAAGGATATTGTTGGTCATGTAGTATCCCAACACTCCATATATGCAACCTAAGGGCCTCAAGACATATCTCCTTATTTATCCACAAAATGGGGATAACACCCACAACGGGTTTTGGTGACCATATTGGGGAATGAGTGTTTCCTTGTTTTTTAGTATCTTTCCTTTTGCATTGCCGATTTGAATGCTTGTTTTATGAGTTTATTTATGTTTTTACCCTCTTTGAGTATTTTTCAAAGTCCTTTGTTATCTTTTTGTTGATTATGGGCTAAATTTCTCTTGATCTGGAGCACTTTTTTGCATGTTTAGAGGTTGGAAGCCCCCCAGTGGCCTACAAAGCATCCTTTCCTTAGGGATTCCCTTTGTTTAACCCATGAGGAGCGTCCTAGATGCTCTCTGCTAGTGTATTAGGGAGAATCCTCCTCCCTTTGGATGCCCTGTCTCCTTGATTACAAGAGTGTCCCCCCTATTTTGGGACTGATTTTTGGCCCTTTTCCTCTCTATTTCTTGATCCTTTTTTACTCAGGATTAAGCCTCATATCCTTGATTAGATTTATTAGGAATTTATTTTGTTTGAAATGTTTTTTTATATCACTCTTTTTTCTTTTGATACCCTATTTTCTTGGATCAAGTTGTGAAAGGTCAAACATTCAAGTTTCATCTTATCTTTGTGTTAGAATATGAAAGATGTGTGCTCGTTTTACCATTGACAATACCCTTGTCACCCAACCATAGGCCGAAGCCACCCTCCGAGCACCTTAACCTTGACAGAGAATCATTTTGGAAGCAAACCCTAGGCTAGATAGCCAAACAAAGGGTAGCACACCTTTCTCCAAGGATAGCGCACCAACAAGAGCTGATTAGATAGTCCAAACCCTAGCCAAGAGATAGTCCAAGACAAAACGTAACTGCTAGCTGCACCAACAGCACTCCTCCACACCTGCGCACAAAACTGTAACTGCACTGCGCAGAACTGGCTCTCCCTACAATTCTGAGAATGTGACAAATGAGATCTGGCACCCTGTATTTATAGTAATTTGGTAGACTTACTGCGGCCGACTTCTCCTTCTGGGTACTAATTAATTCATATTAATTATATTTTTTCAGCCGACATCTCGTATAGGGTTTCCTTTACTTCTTTTCTTCCTTCCAGAATATTCTAATATCGTCATAGGTCACAATAGAGGTTCATACCTCCCGAAGCTACCATAATATTAACACTCCCTCCTAGCTAGGGAGGTATTATAGGTAATGGTATTGAGCACAAAACATACCATTCACTCGATAGCATCAACATAGTTGTATAGACTAGATCATGACTAGATCATGAGCACCATCATCACCATCAGTGTCATCAGCTGCATCATCTCTTGAAACCAAACTCTATCTAAGTAATCAAACATGATGCTCACTCTACAGAGTGATACAAGAGCCATTCTTCTAATCTAGAAGAGTAAATGTTTTGAACCATTTTCCGTCTGGGAAATATCTTTCCTTTGATTATCCATCCAATATTGTTGATAGTCTTCAAGGCAATCGAAACAAAATAGAACACAATTGTTTCTATCCATAGTAGTACATGACTACAATTCAGTGGTACACTACCACACCAAGTAACACACAAGTACTTGATCAGCAACATATAGTCACGAACAGTGGAACAAATCCACCACAGTAGTATACATCTACTATCATATAGTCTTCATAACAATCATCTGATATCAACCTGTACAGAAACAATGTTATGATATAAATTAAATCATCTGGGCCAATCTTTCACTCACATCTATGAGATCTGAAAGAATATCTACCCTTAGAGTAGAACAATGAGATATCTGGACTATTATTCTCAAGCAAGGAAGAATAATTGTCCTGTCTTCTGAACCTGGACCATTCCCCACCCCGGGCCATTCTTCCTACACTAACCAAAGTGCACCCTGGAGAGAATGTATAAACCCTAAGGCAAGGATGATTTTAGGGGCTAAATTTCGCTCATGGGCTATTTTTCCATGGTTTTTCCAAAAACAAGATTCGTTATTTTAAAAATGATTCGCCCAAATTCTATAGGATAAAATTATTTTAGCTTAAAAATCGTCAAAATTTTATAAAAACTATATAAAATACTTAGAAATTTGAATATTTTTACAAAAATATCGCCAAACATTTATAGTTGACATATGAAGGATTAGTAAGATTTGCCAAGGTTTCTACGTTTTAAAATAAATTTCCATCCTTAAAATCATCCATGCCCTAAGGAATGTCTGTCCCTGATTGCTGAGCCTGAACCATTCCCCACCCTGGGTCATTCCTCCTACACTAATCAAAGTGCACCCTGGAGAGAATGTATAAACCCTAAGGAATGTTTGTCCGGACCATTTCCTCTGTTAACCACAAGAAGAAAAGTCTATCTTGTATTAACCTCCAAAACAGACCACTCCTCATGTTAACCACAATGAGAAATCATTGTTCGACGAGGCGGGTCAGTCTTCTTGAGTAACCCTCAAGAAGAGAGACTATCCTAGACCACTCCCCTTGTTAACCACAATGGGAAGTCATTGTCTATGATACATCAACAATCTGGACCATTTCCCATGTTAACCACAATGGGAAATCGCTGTCCGTCAGAAAGCTCAATCCACTTTCCGAACAAGAAAGAATCTGTCCAAGCTGGACTATTTTTCAATGAATGTTTTCAATAATATTTTAGTGCTCCCTCCCAACCTAGGAGTCATCTCTTCCTTTTTCAATAAGGAAGTTGTCTCCATGAGCTCCATATTGAGTACGCAAACTCTTTCATCTTTTACCAAAATGTTTGTTTATCTGCTCATCTGTGGAGATATGTATTGGAGAACCACTTTCTCCTTTTTGGACTTCATCACAGATAATGTAATGCTTGATTTCAAAAGTTCTTTAGTCTGGAACACTGATTTTTTGTGAAGGCTTCATGTACAATAGAGTATATCATTGTTGGAAAAACTGGAACATATCCATGTGGTACTTCTTCTGTCATCATGAGATCTGATTTACTGAGTAATCATCTTGATACAATATCTCTGTTATATAAAATCTTCACCACGCTTCTGCTGTGCACTGGAGGTTCTCCACCAAGTTGTCTTATTATATCTGCATGCAAGGGTCTCTTTCTGGTATGCCTCAAAGTCTTGAGGTTTCTCTTCATACACTCTTTATTCAATTTTTCTGGAGAACATTCTTTGCATTCATTTGATGTAGAACTCCAACTAATGGATGTTGTGGATGATATAACAACTCATGTAGAGATATGTCTAGTGTATTGGAACGAGTAATCATCATAGTCTTCTCCCTCCATCTAGGAAAACCTCTAGTTCTAGATCTCGCAATGCTTTCATTCACAAGTCTTTCATACACTGTTCTTCATCACGACTTCCAGGTCCTCTACTAGATTGTCTTTATTGAGTTCATATCAGGATAGTAATCTTGTGATTCTTCAAATAATGACTAGTTGTTCTGGTTTCTTTTTCTTTCTTGGAATCTTCATGTTTTTCTTTAGCTCTTGGGTCCATGGAGTTTCTTATAGATTCCATGCCCTAGAGATTCCACTTCTTCCTTTCATCATAGGATCATGGATGTGAATGGACAACCAGGGATATTTTAAGGCTTCTCTTTGAAGGATACATACTATCTTTCATGGCTTCTATCATGGATATATACTTCATCATCTTCAATGGATCATAGGATTATCTCCCTCCTAATCCTTGCTTCATGTATGAGTGCATATAATCGGCTCCCTCCGTCTAACAGAGTCCACGCTTCCATCTACATTCTTATTGTCTTCTGTAATATATAATTATCTCTCTTGTCTAGCAGAGTCCACTCTTCTGTCTTGTTGTCTTCTACAAAAACGTCATAAGTATTTTTCCAATTTCCTCTAGATTGTTAACTTCTTTATGTCTTTGCTTCTTCTAAGTCTCTTCATGATTGATTCGGCTTATCTTGCAATAGCTTCCACATGATTTGTATTTCATCCTTTCATGTGTATTATCTAATGATATCCATTCTTATCTTGTTGTTCTTCCATAGGTATAGTTTTCTTGGAACACATTATCTTCCAAGAGATAGATATACAATATATGTACAGAGACGATGCAAACAAGATATGTACAAGAAATAAGAAGAGTTTTGTTACCTTTAGAAGAGGAATTCTTTTCCATCCTGCTTAGTCTTCTTTGAAGATTCCTTTTCTTCGGCAATTGATGCTTCGTGTTTCTCCTTCCTTTTATTTTCGACAGTTGAAGCATTGTACTTCTAAAATGTCTTTCTCTTGATTTGGCTTCCTCGAACCAAACTTCCTTTTGTTCCTGAAGTTCTTGAATATTGTTGTGAAGGCTTGATCATCATACTTCTTTTGGGGTTTCTCTTTTGCATTGATCCTTAATTCTTCTTGAGCACAACAAGTCCAAAGTTCTTCAAATTTCAGATACTCCTTTCTTGTGTTCATGCTTGCGGAAAATGCATCCCACATCTTGGGAAGACCATTGAGTACTATGTTTACCAACTCCTTCTCTGAGATGATCTCTTCAATAGCTTGCAGTTGATCTATTAACTAAGAGATTCTCACGAATTATGATTTTATGTTGTCGTTATCATTCATCTTCATGTCACGGAGCTCATTCTTCAGACTCATTACCTGTCTAATGTTTCTGACTGAGAAGATATTTGTTAGGGAATCATAAATATTCTTCGATGAGTCAAGATGGGAGATGTAGGGTATCAAGTGGTCTTTTATAGATTCCACTATGATACTCATAGCATTGATACCACTGTCTTTGAACTTCTCCATAGATGCAAAGTTCTATGGTTCCTTCTCTTTTCCTTCTTCAAACTCTGGCTTCACGATCTTTCCTTTCACAATATCCAACATTTTATTATTGGCAAGGATCAGTTCAATCCTTGTCTTTCATGCTCTGAAGTTAGAGGCTCCATCTAAGTTGTTCTCTGACTTCATAGAATAAGTCATGGCTTCTTTGACATGGTCAAACCCTAGATTTGACCATAAACTCAAACTTCACATCTTGGCTTGCTAAGAGTATCAGGACATGTGCTAGGATAGATCGCACTGATCTATATAGAGATTAGGTCAATCCATTCACTTAAGGTGCCTCAAAAAAAGGATTAGGGTTTCTGCAACTGCTCCTACTAGTAACCCTAGTGGTAGTGTTTTGGAAGCTGCTTCTACTAGTAACCCTAGCGACAGTTCCTCAGCGAGCTCAATATCCTAGCGACTATGTTTCCTTCCAGCGTTTAGACTGAATGAAGGAGGTTGTGGGCCCATAACCTGTTAGAATATGAAAGATGTGTGTTTTTTTTACCATTGACAATACCCTTGTCACCCAACCATAGGCCGAAGCCACCCTCCGAGCACTTTTACCTTGAGAGAGAATCATTCTGGAAGCAAACCCTAGGCTAGATAGCCAAACAAAGGGTAGCGCACCTTTCTCCAAGGATAGCGCACCAACAAGAGCTGATCAGATAGTCCAAACCCTAGCCAAGAGATAGTCCAAGCCAAAACGTAACTACTAGCTGCAGCAACTCTCCTCCACACCTGCACACAAAACTACAACTACACTGTGTAGAACTAGTTGTCTCTGCAATTCTAAGAATGTGACAAATGAGAACTGGTGCCCTGTATTTATAGTAATATGACAGACTTACTGGGGCCGACTTCTCCTTCTAGGTACTAATTAATTCATATTAATTATATTTTTGCAGCCGACATCTCGTCTAGGGTTTCCTTTACATCTTTGCTTCCTTCTGGAATATTCTAATCTCGTCATAGGTCACAATAGAGGTTCATACCTCCCAAAGCTACCATAATATTAACACCTTGAATGTAGTTTTGATCTTTCGATGATTTTCCAATCATTATACTTTTGTTTGTTTCCTTCTGAAAGCTTTCAAGTTATTTTCTTCTGAGTTTCGAAAGATTATTTCATTAGCCTTGAGACAATATAGTGCATCAAACCCTGTTATTTTAGTTTTCTTTTTGGAAATTGTTGATCCATCAAGTCAATTCTAAATCTTTTAGGGTTTATTGCAACATCAATTGATCTCAGATCTGTTGAGAGTGATTTCTTTCTTTCAAACTATTTGCTTGAATGAGTTTTAGAATTCATTTCTATGTTTGATTCTTTTAGTTATTGGTCTTGTGAATGTGTCTTTGTTTGGATATATTTTATGCTTCATGTTCTCTTATCAGCGTTGAACTCTTTCATTTCATTTGAAAGAAAAGACGCATTAAGATATTGCATTGCATTTTAAAACCAAACAACGATAATTTGATTGCATTCTACTTAGTAGCATTGTATTGAACATCTTCTTGTGACTTAGGAATTGTTTTTGTTGCATTGCATTGGGTTTATGCATTTGGGAATGGAAAAAAAGAATCTTCTCCTTTCCATAGTTATCGTTCATCGAAATTGAAATTTTTGCATTTTATTTTCAATTTGCATGGTTTTAGGAGTCGATTCCAAATATCATCAGTTTCATTTCCATACCTTTGAGTAACGAACAACCATAAAATCAAAGCGCTAATTAAAATCTATCTAGAAACTTTTCTTTATAGGGCTTTGCAAACCTACATCAAATTAGTTGTAGGGATTTGGAATAGGTGGTGAATATAACTTTCCAAAGATATCAAACAAACATAGAATATTGAGTTAGGGAGAGAAATCCATTTGCCACATCATTGTCCTGGGCATCCGTTCTCACACAAAGGTCAATCTTGAGGTCACATTAGGGTCAGTTGAGTAATTAACCCGCTTTGTTGGTCTTGGTGGAGTGGTCTGTACGTATTACAAATGGTTTCAAAAGGCACTTGGGGATCACTTGGGAGGTTCACACCTCATTCAAAGGCACCTCTCAACAGGATTTCAGGTTTCGGCCCCGCCCTTGTGTGTATACCTAACTCTTGACTGTTTCCCCAGGATTTTGTTGTTGTAAGTGGTAGTCGTAGTGGCCATAATACTTAGGGTTCATACACAAGGTGACAGGGAAGGAGAAAGACTTTGTTGTACCTGGAACAGATGTTGGTCAAACTCACTTGGGCTCCTTGGATGGTAACCCATGTTTGTGTCGTGTGGGAACTTACACCAAGGTGTAAGTCCGTTAAGCAAGTCACCAATGTAATTGTTCCACCCGCCCTATCTCAACCCCTTTTCATATTGATCATGTGATGTTTTATTTCATCACCAACTAGTGGTTTCACTATGGGAAGGTTTGTTTGCTTGTTTGCTTCCTAGTGTTGTTAGTGTGTGTTGTTTGTTTTCCTTAGTTGACCTTAGGATTGAATCTATGTCTATGGAATCAGTTATGGGATCTATCAGCCAAGGGACCCATTTTCTCGAGGAACCTTTTTTTTTCCTTCTTCTGGAAATTTTGGTCTGCCATATATTGCTACTTTGAATTTACTTCGACTCACTATAGGTTTACTTGTATGGTTATTTTTCACTCCAGTTTTTCCCAGTGCGCCCAGTGTATCGAATGTGAACCCTCCATCCAAAGAATTCCAACCTCATGTTGATCCTTTGCCTTCTTCGCATGTTGCATCTTGTTCCTTTTCTTCTTCCCCATTAGGTGAAATCCTTGTTGCTACTAACCAGGAGGTTAATAAGAAGAATAAAAAAAAGAAGGAAAATAAGCAAGGGGGAAAACAACCAGCTATTGTTGGGAGAGTTGAGACCTTTTATAAGTCTACCCCCACAACTCACAAGCCCAAATTCCCTTGCAAGATTTGTAAGGGTGACCACCTTCTTAAGTATTTCCTTGGTATTCCCAAGTTTTTAGATGTGTGGTCCATGAGTTCCAAACAACCTGTGTCATCAGCCTCTGCAGGTTATGCTGGTGAAAAAACATCAACTAGTGAAAGTAAAGTTGGGGAAAATAAAAGTAGAGTCAAGTTTCCTTGTAGGTTATGTGAAATTAGTCATGAAACACACCTTTTACATCGTATGTATGAAGCCTCAAAATTGTTGGAAGACATGATTGTTTCTCATCCACAACTTCCAGCCGCTTACTGTAAGATCTCTCCTGACTTACCTTTGGTTGCTAAAGTGGTCGATCTAGTTTCGTCATCAGTTGATCCCACTCTTTCTACGAAGAGAAGTTAAAGTGGTTGATCTGGTACCCTCATCGATTGATCCCACTCTTCCCTTAAAGAGTGAAGTCAAAGTGGTCATTCCGAGTCCATCATAGATCGATCCCACTCTCCCCTTAGAGAGTAACATTCACTAAAAGATCTATCTGATCCCATCATCGGTCGATCCCACTCTCCTGTTAGAGAGTGAAGTAGATACCACTCATGTTTTCCTTGTAAATACTGATTCGTCTGTACAAGGGGGGATTTATCCTTCTACTATGGAACCCCCTCCAAGCAGTGAGGCCATTATTTTCTATTGGCATGGACTAACTGGACCACGTCTTCCTTCCTACGTACCTTTCCAAATAACTGTTCAGGTTTTTGGTAGGTCCATTCCTCATACTATTGTCGAAAAAGGTGCTTATGTTAGTATATTATCCTCAACTTCTTGGCAATATTTAGGTTGTCCTCAGCTTGTGTCGGTCAATCAGAATATATTATCTTTTAACAAATGAATCATTGAACCTTTATGGATCCTTCCGCAGTTTCTTGTTACTTTAGGAAGGAAAATCATCTATATTGATGTTATGGTAGTTCACGACCCCTTAGATTTTACTTTTTTCTTTGGGTGAGATTATGTCCATGCCATGAAAGCTATTGTGTCCACTCTCTTTTGAATGATATATTTCCCTCATAATGGAATAATTGTGACTATCGATAAGATGTTGTTTGTTCGTCCTACTTTGACTTCCAGCCACCAACCTTCCTTAAATGGTCCTTATATGCAAGTGGTATCGCCCCCACCACATGTTAATTATGTGGTGACACATCCCACGCTTTTAACCACTGAAGAAATTGAGCCTCTCATTGCATGCCCATCTTCTTTAGATTTAGATCTTCAATAGCGCTATTAGAGTCTAATCTCTTTATCCTTGTTGGGGCCCTCGATATGTATTCCTTCCAAAGTGTTACTCTTACGTCCAATGAAGATCTCTTGGAATCCATGATCAAGGTAGGTTTCTTGACATGTATTCCTTCTAGATAATTTTCCTCTTCGAAGCCATGATCAATAAGAGTTTACGAGCATAGTTTCTCTTTTCTATTTCAATCTCATTAAAAAATGAAACAGAGGGTATGAGCATATTTTTCTTCTTTGTGGAAAGCTCATTAAAAAATGAAACAAAGGTATGGGAATCGAACCTAGAGTTTATGAGCATATCTCTTTTCTTTTTTCAAGCTCTTTAACAAATGAAAAAAATCCTTATGAGCATAGTTCGTTTCCTGTGTCAAGATTGCTAAAACATGAAACAATTGTCTACCCCATTGAGTTGAGTCTTTCATTAGAACTCGTACCTAAACCTTCATTTCATCCACCTGGGTCAATTGATCCTCTTTATTCCTTCCTCCTTTGTGAACATTTTCCTATTAGTAACCTGGAGTCTATTCTAGTATAGAATTTGGTGATAGGATAAGAGACGATGAATGAAACGAAGCTTGGGGGGAATGTCTCCAGCCTCTGGTTATCATATTAGAGTTAATCCAATAGCTTCTCAATATGGGCGAAAAGTACCAACCACCCATGGGTATCCTCCATCAAAACCCTTGGACATTATGTTGGGAAGTTTCGAAATTTCGAGCATAGTTATTTTTCGGTTTTAAGCTCGTTAAACAATGAAACTGGTTCCAAACATAGTTTATTTTCTAGTTTCAATTTTGTGAAAAAATGAAACCTACACAAGCATATTTTTACATTGTTTTCAAGCTTGTGTAAAAATGAAACCAATCTCGAGCTTAGTCTTTGTTCTTTCTTGTGCTCATAAATACATGAGAATAGGTTCTCAAGCTTAGTCTTTGTTCTTTCTCATGCTCGTAAATACATGAGAATAGGTTACCAAGATCAATCTTTGTTATTTCTCGTGCTCATAAATACATGAGAATAGGTTACTGAGTGTACTTTTATCACTTTTTTGGACTCATAAAAGCTATACGAAAAAAGGACTCTTTGGAGTCTCCTTTAATCTCTTTTCAAACTCCCTAAACACAAAAATATTGTCGAGTGATATTGTTGTCTTTCACACTCATTAAAGTAAATTATAAAGCACGTTTGTTGAGAGATAGTTTATCTCTTTTTTGGTCTCATCAGACTACTTATGATAAAAGAACACCCTGACCATCTTGGTTAGGAGAGTTCCGCTGAGTATTATTTTATACTTTTTCGGGTTAGGAGACTAAACTTACGAAAAATTCCATCTGGAGTCTTCTTTAACATATTTTTAGACTCTCTAAATATGAAAATAGCATTAAGTTTACCCTCCATGGACTCATAAAATTATATAGTGAAGGACCCATCTGGGACCGAACCATTCCTTCTTCAAGTTCGTTAAACATGTGAAGACGAGACTCATCGAAGATGAGTTATACCGAGCATTTTTTATCCTCCTCTAGCTCATTAAACAAGAAATAGGTACTCGCCAATCACGGTGGGGGGAAATTTTTGGAAGTGGGCCAAGTTTTTGAAACATTATGGCAATTGTTTGAAACCCTTGAACATGGCACCTGTCTAAATTATGTCGTATAGTTTGTTAATCTGTTTGTCTCTGAGTCATTCGAAATTCCATGCGTCGTCATACTCTTTCGACTCATTCGAAGAGAACCTTTGGTTGTCATCACACTCTACGAATCATCATACTCTTTCGAATCATTCGAAGATAAAATTTGGTTGTCATCACACTATCGTGATAATCACATTATGTTTGGATTATTTCCTCGTCGAATCAAATGTTGCCAAGTCAATTTTCATGTCGCGTAATGCTCAAGAGAAGTATAAACCTTACAACCACTCTACAGTATTCATACCCATGCCATTATGTCTCCAGTTGATCCATCATTATTTATCACTATCCTACATTTGTTTCATGTCATTGATAGGGGATACATCATGGCCCTCCTTCAACAAGTCTATTCATGTCGACTTCATCACATTATCCAGGAATTAGACTTAGAAACTAGTCAGTACCTTGGAACCTACATGCCTCAATGGCAGGTTTCCTTGTTTTCGATAGTAGGTTTATATCATTGACCTATGATCAGAATATTTCACTGAGTGTTCGAATTCATCTCATTGATTCACACCCATTGGATTTTACTAGGGTACCTTGGGAATCATTGTCATTATTCATGATTTCCCTTGCACTCGTTAATTATATACATTAATGACCAGTAATCAAGTGGTTTCTACCATGTTCGATATCAACACATGTATTCACATGGATAGAATCGTACCAGTTTGGGATCGAGATGAATACCCTCATAACTTTTTAGGCACCTACAAGTGTTATGTTCCTAACCCAGGTTGCGATGGAGATAAGTTTTGTACATTGTGTTATAACTCTATAATTTATAGGATCAACTGTTGATTGTATTTTTGTTCCCTTCAGTGTTTTTGATTTGCAAAGACTACTGCATTAAGAAAAAGAAAAAAGAAAAAGAAAATGAGAAAAGAATAAAAGAGGGCATAAAAGAAATTAAATAAAGCCCCATGCAATAACAATGGCTTGGTCCATACAATTTAAGCATGGCCAGGTCCTTTTAAATTGATGTTGATAGTCTTAGTGAATAAGCTTGACTAAACTGTCCAATCTTAGTCAAGATGATAGGTTAGTTAGTGAATAAATTTGACCAAACAACCTAATCTTGGTCAAATAGCCCCTAGGTAGAGTATTTTCTTAGTCCAACAGTCTAAGCTAGGCTAAAGGTGCAAATGATGTAGGGTAGGACATAGGTTAAACAGTTTCTTTTCAATAAATATGTATGATGATTGATGAAAAATGCAATATTTTGGATGATGAAGTGTTTTTCTAATCCCATGGCAATGAAGAGAAGAAGAAGTACTACGCAAAACCCATAAAAATTCATTAGGCCTAAGTCCCGTGCCATATGTTGAATCGTGCCTTAGAAAATTAAAGATCGAGCGTAGATCTATGATTGAGTGGTGAGTGCCCAGATCTATGACTATGAAAAGATTTCAGACCCCCTGATCGTTCGACCTTTAATGGTGGGGGGGTGGGGGGGGGTCCGAAAAGATGTTTAAGATGTGCACTCAGATCTACGACCATCCCACCAACGTGCAATCGGACGATCCACAGAAGATTTCTCCCCCCCCCTAACCATTCTTCTTTTAACGGAGGGGGGGGGAGGCTACGACATGATGTTAGACAACGCGCCCAGATCAATGACTGATCTGAATGCGCCCAGATCAGTGGTCAAAAAGGAAACCCGGACAACCCCGACTATTCTGCCTTTAACTCAAGAGGGGGGGTCTGGAATGAATCAAATCCAGACGGACCCCATCGCAATGTGGTGTCACCTCATTGCATGCCAACTCCCCCTCTCCAAACTTTTATCGCCTTTCAGCATTACGATTTACCACCACCTTCTACAAATTCCACGTCACGACCCCATCATAATGTCCCATCCATTTAATCGTTAAGTTTATATCTTTCTCGTTCGCCTTCCAATCACCAGTGCACACGTCGACCAGAGGTACACTTCAGAGGTCTTTCATCCTGCACTCTCATGCTCTAAACGACCCGTTGGCCATTTTTGACTGGCCACATACCCGTTGTCCATCTGACATGTCCTTGTTCACCCAAACGTATGCCCGTCCACTCAAATTCAACCCCGTTTCGGCCTTCTCTCATTCCATTCACATTCCCTGCGTATCAAAAGAGTCATTTTCCTCCGCCTCTGTAACACCTCATCCATCCACAACCATTACCACTAACATTTTGTTTGAATTGCAGGTACTCTTCATAGAAATGGCACCAAAATCCAAGAAAACAGAAGACGGGGAAAATCATTTTCTACCACCTCCTGTCGACCTCGATAAGATCCCATTGGCCAACAAAGATCATCTGATATCAGACACAATGTGCGAAGTTGATTTCATGGATTTTCAGTTGTGGCTCAAAGACACTTTCTTATATTAGAGTGATGAAATCAGACTCTGGGAGTCCAACCTTCCTTAATATCTTTTCCCCCAGGTCCATCATTTTCTGGAATTTTCCCTCAAATGCCAAGATCACTACCTTCCCGACCAGAGAGTCGTAGTCTCGTCATCAGGAGAAACTCTGTTCTTCATCACCCCAAAGGCCATTGATCAGATGATGCAGATACCTAGAAATGAATCTACCTCCCCTTTCAATCTCAAAATCATAACAGAGTTATACCAGAAATTATATTTTCCTCAAAGAGCTCAGATATTTGAATTTTTCCTCCCATAGGATGCTCTGTTCCCCAAATCAAATCCCCCTATCCTTCCTCCCTATTCTTAGAAAAGAGAAACTAGGTCATTTCATCACTCTGTTGTCTGCTTGGTTATTTTTTAGACACATGGGTGGATAAGACTGTATTGGGTTTTCTGTCCATTTTCTCTATCGAGGAAAAATCCACCACTTAGTTCGACTACAGCACTTTTCTAGTGGAGAACATTCATGAAAAATTTTCACAGTTCACCACAGAGGGCATGTTCCGATACTCATCCATCCTGGCTTACATGTTCGTTTTTTTTCAGGAAGATAGGTTCTCTTTCTCAATGCAGAAGATGGACAAGTGAGGAAAACCTCAAGCAGTCACATTATGGACGCCGCTCCTCAGGAGAAACTCCACTGAGTTAACTTTTAAACAATTCATTGAATTGTTTTATCATCCAGTTGTAGGCATGATTAGTAGAAGACCTGAGCTGAGAAAAAATGAAGAAATTCAAAGATTTCTGCACCTTTCAGATATGGAAAAGACTAGAGATTGGTTTCTATACCAGAATCACATAGAAATTAGAGTGTATGGGTGCGAAATATCTCCATACAAGTTGCCTAAGTATGTGTTTGTTCAAATATTTGCACTGGAATATATTCGTCGGATGATAAACTCAGATGACATCCATTTTTTGTCTCTGAATAAAAAACAACAGATGAGGATCAAAGGACAAATAGGCCCATTTATCTGCAACAGTCGAGTTGTTGGGGAAGAGGCAGAAAAATTATTGAAGGAGATGAAATTCAACACTAGTTTTATTTGGAAATACGAGCCCAGTGGGATCATTGCAAAGATGAGATCCAAGAGCAAAAGTTCACCTTATGCCCACACCCTCAAGCCATAAATTGAAAAATATGTGAACCAGACATAATGGGAAGCAAATACTTTGATAGATGTAGAACCATACGAATCTCTTGGAATATCTGTTTCACTAACCACCACTCCAAGGGCACCCAAGGAAAAAATACCAAGAAAGGATGATTCATCTTCAATCACTGAGGTATCAGCAGAAGAATTCCGAGTATATAGTAAGAAACCCAACACCACTCATGCTACTCACATGTCTGGCAAAGAAGAGCCCTACTCCGCCATAGTGATTGAGAGAAGACAATAGGTGGTGTCAAATTCTTCGAAGAATAAGCAGACAGACATAGCAGTGACTACCCAAACTTCACAAGGTTATGTGCCCCTAAGCATTTTTGAAAAATATGAAATGATTAAAAAGAAGAACCAGACACTGACCAATAGCACCTACTCTCAGTTTTGGAAGAAAAATTCCACAGCACAGCACAGACTATTGTCAGCATTTCACATGGAGAAAGGAAGAATGCATCTTGCATTTCTACAAGCACAGGTGCCTCAACCCAAAGAAATCACTGATTACAAGAGGTCAACTATGGTTTTTGACACCAAACAAGTACATCCAGCTGATTAGATGGACTTGCACAGACAGACTGGAGAAATGGTTTTCTCCACATTAGCACATGCTTCTGCTACAACATCAAAGTTATAGGTGTCTTTAAGCAATATTCAGACCCAATTGAAGTTGGAGAAGATATCCTCTTTTTCAAAGGATAATAGAATAAAATCCTTAGAGGTGTTGGTGCTCAAGATTGGGTATGATCTCTCAAATGTTAAAGCAGCAGAGGAAATGTTGAAGAAAAATAATACTGACATTGCATCTTTTAGAAAACAATTGAAATTGCCACCAACTGAGGATTCACAAGATAAAGAGGTAGTTGAAGAAGAAAATGAGAAAGAAGAATTGTTGAAGCTTATCACGCAACATAACTCACAGCTCAGAGAGATGGAGATAGAATTGGAAAAATTATTGAAAGAAAAGCAACAAATGACACCAATGGAAGTCATTCCATTAAGTGCAGTTCCCATCACAGAAGTAAGAACAACAGCAGTTCCAACAACCACTACAATAGAAATCCCATCAACAACCCCTTTGACAACCCTGGAAAAACTGTGGATTTAGAAAAATCCATGGAGGAAATGACTCTGCAGGGAACAAAGATTAATAGGTTGAAAATGGAGATTGAAAATCTACAGGAACTCAAGTCTTCTTTCCAAACAAGATACAATGTTGAGAGACAGGAGTTACAGAAACTCAAGCATGAAATACAACAGCTCCAGAAACAAAAAGTGGCAGGAAAGACATTAGCAGAGGCTAAGGAAAACATATGGACATATATTGCAAAATCTATAAATGAAATTTGGCCCATGGTGCAGATCATGTTCAAACAACATGATATGGTGTTAAAGAGTAGGCAAGCCATTGACATGATAAGAACAGAGCTGGGTGAGATGCCCTCAGTGGCCAACGAGATCATCAAGTTTCTGAACTCCAAAACCAAAGAAGAGCTAGAAGAATTGAAAGTTGAACACATAACATAGACTATCCTTGAGGTAAAAAGAGTATTGACTAAAAGGGAATTGATGTTACAGTTGGAGGAAAAGGCTCAGAACATGGACATTGGAATTCAAATATTTTTTTGCAAGATTGAAGCCTTTCAGAAAAAGGGTCTTCCTGATCTATGAGTCCTAAATGATAAACTAATGACTCTGTCCGATTACAAGCAAAGGATCATCGTCATGGCCAAAGACAGTTCCAAGTTTTCAGAGATAAAGGGCAGCATCACGGGAAAAGAATTCTTGGAGACTCTGCAGCATGACCTCATCATCCAGCACGAGATCAATTATGTCTTCATCATCAAGCCGACTATTGCTAAATACATTGAGATGGATGAAGTTTACCGCCGATTATTGAAAGTTACCATCCCAAGAACACAGATATGGGATGAGCTGTGTGATTTGATTTAGTAAAGGAAAAGCATCATCCATCTCAGCATCCAGCTCAGTGTACAACACAGTTGAGGTCATCCGAATGACTCAACAATGCTATTCCCCAAAATCAGCATGAGATATTCGACACATCATCATCAGTTACTACATTTCCGCATCTTGTTAGATTAGTTAGTTAGACTCAGACTCTTTCACGTCTTGATCATTAATGACAAGGTCGTTGTAACTTTGATTATAAATATTTCTCACTTAGAAGTAGGAGAGGTGGTTGATCTTTACACCCGAGCAAACTCTAGTTGTTGTAATTTTGTATCAAGAAGTTATTCTAGTAATACAAAGAGAAGTTTTACAGGATTCATGTGTGTCAAATTGTTGGTGAAGTTCCCTCTATCTGCGTACAAGTTTTTTCTTTCTCAATTATCATATTGTCTTTCAAAAATATAATCTTTAAAAGAAGTTAAAGTTGCATAATTTACCATTGTGTACTCTGTTCTTAATCTTTTACAGATTTAAATGTTTTTCCTCTGATGTTATAACAAATAAATTATTAAATTCTTTTTTGTTTTAACTGATATCTCACCTTTTCATCAATACACCATTTTATTTCTAAAGAATCCAGCGTTAGCACTATCTCGCCCTGTGAAACGAATCTTGTAAAGTTGTCTTTAACTTCTACCTTTTAAAAACATACCCCATATCCCAATGGAAGCTTAATTGATATTCAGCCACTTCATTCAAAAACAAATACAAACAACTCGATTATATTCTTTCTAACTAGCCTAAAATCCTTGAAAACTCAAACAGATCTAGAACTCACAGCGAGACCCCTCTCTGAAACTGGTAGGGCTAGCTTCCGATTTCGAAGCGGTTGGTTAAGGTTACCTCTGACAAGTTCCTTCTTACCTCATAACAACCTCTGGGAATTTACAGAGTGATAACATAAATGGTGACCATACTGGGGACGAACTGAAACAAACTTTCCACCCCTTGTTTTCTTTCCCTTAGAATTAAGACAACTTTATTTCTGGAAAAAACACAAACCCTAATATTTACCTAGAAATAATGTTCAGAGGTTGTTAAATTTTGTGCATAAATAACCAAAGTCTCCAAAGGTAGAATAAAATCAACAGTTCTGGCTCCCAAAATAATTTCTACTAGATCTCATCCTGACCCAGAACCTGCAAAAGTAATAGATAATCCTGAAAGACTACTCAGGAAGAAAGGTACTGCAAAAATTTCGAGGAGTAACAACCCACTTCCAAGGTCTTTTTCTACCCTAGAAAATTTAGTCGTTCTTCCAGACCTTGAGTCTGAGATACCCTTTCAAACAAATATTTTCAGGACAAAATCTGACAGTTTTGTCAGTGAAACGTTCTTAGACCAAACCGTTTTTCATCCCAGTACCCCTGAGATACTTTCTCCTAAAGCTTAAGTTGAGCAACGTTCTCACTCCAAGATTGATAAGCTTGAAGACCTAGTCGCAAATCTTGGTCAGGCCTTAGACAAGCTTCATCTTCAGTAGTCCGTCGATCTTCCTGTTTTAACCATCGTTGCAGTTTCTGCTAAAATTACACCAGGTTACCTCATTCCTCCAAGCCCTTCATCCTCTATATCTTTAGGCATTTCCTCTCCTGTCACACAGATTGTTGTTCAACCTCCTCCACCAATCATGGTAGCAAGATATGCTCTGTTGGTATTGGTTGCTCCTTTACATGGCATGCCCCAATATTATCAAACTAGACTTCCATAGTTCGATGGTTCTAGACCTTTAAATGCACAACAACATGTTGACAAAATGAGTGATTACTTTGACCTGCAGGAAGTGGACGAAGCCAATGTGCAGATGAGATTATATGCACAAAGTATGACTGGAGAAGTTAAAAAGTGGTTCAAAACCCTGCATGTTTCTACCATTACTGATATTGTTGGTTTTCATAGGACTTTCCTTGACAGGTGGGAGGTAAAGAAAAAATCTCTCCAGATTCTGTCAGAATATGAGAACATCAGAAGGAACCAAGGAGAGATAGTGCAAGATTACTGCACTCCTTTAAACAATCTATACAATGCCATCCCAACTAAAATCAAACCACCCCAAGGTTTGGCATTAATAAAGTTCCCTGATGGTTTTGATGCTGACATGTCATATCAATTAAGCGAGAGAAATGCAACAACTTTGGAAGACATGCAAAGAAGTGTCGTCAATGTAGAAGCAAACCTTTTGTCCAGAAGGGTCAGTCAGAGAACAGAAAAGAGGGTCACCATCAAGGAAGAACCTTATACTTCCTCATCTAATGCCAAATTAGATTCTCTAGCCAGAGCTATGGAGAAAATGATGGAGATACTCACCATAACTGACAGGAACCCACCTAGGGAGAACCAAGATGCCCCTCAAATCAGAAACCTGAAATTTAGGAGAAATCCACCCCAGATTAGACAAATAGATCCTAGGGATCAACGGGAACAACGAGGACATGATCAGCAGATTAGACCACCTCTCCAGGAAAACTATGTTGATGATGGGGAGGAAGTTATTGAGGATTTTGATGATGCTCATATAAATCTAATGGGTGATCATGATCATGATCATGAATCTGTTTTTCTCACCCAGGAAGAACACAAAATCTTTCTCCTATCACAAACATAGATAAATGAGGAAGCCAAGAAAACAGAACAACAAGCCTTTGAGAATGCTATAATGGAGGTTCACAGATAGTACAACCTGAGAAGAAAGAAGGCTAATGAGAACTCTCCAAAGAAGGCTGTTGAAACCAAGAAAACCTCAGAAAACCTTCCCAAGAAAACCCCTAAGATGAATGACGTTGAATCTCTGGCGCAAAAAACTCCAGAAATCCTTAAGAGAACAAGTCGAACAAAAGTTTCATCAACCATTCAAGCAAGTGCACCTGTCCATAGTGTTTCTAGTGATAAATCAGAAGTACAGAGTTTAAACAAAACCATTGTTCCTTTCAACCTCGAAGGGGAACTAGCAAAATTGAAGATTCCTATTCCCTTATCCGAGCCGATGAATAAGAACGCTTATAGGTCTCAGGTAATGAAAGATTTAAGCATCGAACCTGATATAGGTATCAAATCCTTGGATGTTGGATCTGTACACCACTCTGACACAGTAAACCTTGTTGATGATCGACCTGAGCTCCTATTTGGCCCTAAAGTTGATGGTCAAACTGATAATGGCATTGTGGCTCCTTTTTACATCAGCCTAAATATCCACGATCTGATATTACACAATGATATGCTAGATTCAGGCACCTCTCACAACCTAATGCCCAAAGTCGTGATGGAAAAGTTGGGACTCGAGGTCACCAAACCTTACAAAGATTTGCATTCTTTCGACTCCAGCAAGGTCAAATGTATAAGCTTGATTAAAGACTTGTGCATCACCTTGGCTCAAATTCCGGCGAAAATCTTGGTGATGGACATCGTCGTGGCAAATATTCCCCCCAAGTATGGTATGTTTCTATCAAGGTTTTGGGGAGCTAAATTGAGAGGAACCCTGCAGCTAGATATTTCATACACCACCATTCCAATTTTTGGTCAACAAAGAAGACTTTACAGAGAAACTCTAATGAAGTATATGGTCAGTAGCCAAGAAAAGCCACACAATTACCCACTATACTCTACACACTCTGATCTGGATTCTTTATCCTATACAATGATGGTGACTTTGAGGAACAAATCGCACAACTGGAGGATGATGCACCTGATTCAAAGGATGATAAAGCTTTTGTCGAAGTGAGAAACCCCATGGTTGAAGAAAATGAGGAACTGCCAGCAGACTTCTGGAGCATGGAATTCGATGGTGTTGTGAGTAAATAAGGAGCTGGGACTGGAGTGTGGATGCATAACCATAGATCAAAGTACTTAGAGAATCATTCCTATAAACTGAACTTCCAATGTATTAACAACATAGCTAAGTACGAGGCCTTAATCCTCGGCTTGAAATTATTGAATAAAGTTGGTGCTAAGTAGATAATGATAAGGGGTGATTCTGAATTAATTGTCAAGAAAATCAAAGGTGAGTATGCAACAAAACATCCCAGACTTAGAACCTATAGAAACGTTGTTTTGGATGCTCTCCAATGCTTTACTGAGCTTGATTTCCAGGTGATGCCTACAGGGAAAAATATACTCACAGATGGACTGGCCACATCAACAGCTTCCTATAAAATCCCTTTCCGTCCCACTCGCAAGTACACAGTGGAGGTGAAGTGAAGACCAACGGTTCTTGACAATATCAGATATTGGCAGGTATTTGGAAATGACGATCAAATTGAGGATTTCCTACAATGTAAAAATGATTTCGAATGTACAAACATAGATTTAGAAAAGGATGAAGAAGTTGCAAATAAATTTGTTTTTGGGAATGGTAGTGTAAATACAATAGATACTGAAGAAATCAATGAAAATGATGTAGATTCTGATATCTTGCAATTGAAAAGTAATGTGTTACCTAGAGGTTTAGATCTGTTGGAAGACTTGTTTGATTTTAACGATGTAGCCAAAAAACAAAAAATTGAAGCTAGAGGTAAAGAGGTTGAAGACTGCAACATAGGAACAGAAGAAAACCCCAAAATGATAAAATTGTCTAAATCACTGCCACCAGAGAAAAAAAGCAAATACATTGAAATTTTTAAGGAATATATATATGTTTTCACCTGGCGCTACGAGGACTTAAAATCCTATGACACAAACATCATACAACACTGAATTCCCATAAAAGAAGAACATAAACCTTTCAGACATAAACTTAGGATAATTAATACCAAGTTGCTTCCCCTGATAGAGAAAGAAATCAAGAAGATGTATGATGCCAATATTATAGTCCCCTTGAGGTTTTCCAAATGGGTTTCTAATCTAGTTCCAACCAGGAAGAAAACTGGCGAGATCAGGCTCTGTATAGATTTCAAAAATCTAAACAAAGTCTCCCTCAAAGACAATTACCCTTTACCCAAAATGGACCATATTTTACAAAGGGTGGTTGGATCTAGTAGGATCTCCTTACTAGACAGTTTCTCTTATTACAACCAAGTCCTGGTCCACCCGGAAGATCAAGAGAAGACAACTTTTACCACACCCTGGGGTACCTTCATGTATGTGAAGATGACTTTCGGTCTGATGAACGTTGGAGCTACTTTCCAAAGAGCAATGGATATTGCCTTTGTGGACGAGACTGGAAAATTTATAGTCATTTATCTGGATGATGTAACTGTCTACTCCAAATTCGACGAAGAAAATTTTCTCCACCTCAGACGTGTGTGTTATAAATGAATAAAGTTTTGGATTTCATTAAATCCTAAGAAAAACCTTTTCAGGTTAGAGGAAGGTAAATTGTTGGGACACATAATCTCAAAAGATGGAATTAAAATAGATCCCAGTAGGATAGAAGCTATCCAGAAGGTGGAACACCCTAGGAACATCAAAGAACTACAATCTTTCATTGGCAAAATAAATTTCCTTAGAATATTCATACCAAACTTGGCCGAGCTTCTCAGGAATATTACCAATATGTTGAAAAAGAACACAAAAATCAATTGGAATGCTGACTCTAAATGGTCATTTGAGAAAGTGAAACATGCGCTCACCCAAACTCTAGTTCTAATTATCCCAGACTATACCAAAGACTTTTATCTTTTCTCTTTCGCGTGTGAGCACACTATAGCAGCAGTATTGTTGCAGAAAAACAGTGAAGGGTACGAGCAACCTATAGCATTTTTCAGCAAAGCTTTAAGAGATGCAGAGTTGAATTATAACATTATGGAGAAACAAGCCTTCACCCTGGTAAAGGATCTAAAATATTTTAGGGTCTATATTCTTCATTCTCACATAATTGCCTACATCCCTAATGCTGTAATGAAGGATATTATGACCCAGGATAATCTGGATGGCAGAAGAGGAAAATGGATTGCGGTCATTCTGGAATACAACATCGAGATAAAACCTACTAAACTGATCAAAGGATAGGGTTTGGCCAAAATGATGGCTGAGTCTAATTTCCATGCTTTAGATATTAACTTTTTAGCTGCAGTAGACGGACCGGAAGGGCAGGCGACTCCAAACATAAAAGAGGCATTCTTAAATTCCCCTTGGTACACAAACCTCATCTTTGTACTCCACAATTTGCAGGCTCCTCTAGGTTTGACTAAGACCAAAGCTAGATTTATTAAATTGAAAGCATTGAAATTTTGTATTTTGGAAGGCAATCTCTATTGGAAAGATCTCGGTGGTATCTTGCTTAATTGCTTGTTAAAAGATGAAGCTGACAAATTTCTTCAAGATTTTCATGCAGGAGACTATGGTGGGCACCTGAGCTAGAAGACCATAGCTAATAAGATTCTGAGAGTTGGATTTTACTAGCCTACTTTGTTTACTAACGTTCGCCAAAAGGTTACTTATTGCCACCAGTGTCATATTTTTTAAGGGAAAAGGAAGCCTCTGCCACTCCCAATGAAACCCATCTCTGTTGAATCTCCTTTCCAACAGTGGGGGCTAGACTTCATTGGTGAAATACATCCCCCCTCTTCGGGCCAACATAAATGGATCCTCACGGCCACAGACTACTTCACCAAGTAGATCGAGGCTGTACCATGTAGGCAAGCTACTGACTCTGTCATCATCAAGTTTTTAGAAACTAACATCTTGTCTCTCTTTGGATGCCCCAGAAAAACTATAAGTGATAATGCAGCTGCTTTTAGATCCAAAAGGCTCATAGATTTTTGTAATCAATATCATATTACTTTGGGACACTCGATGACTTATTACCCACAGGGAAATGGGTTAGCTAAGTGTTCTAACAAAATTCTAGTGAACATCCTCAGAAAGACAATGCAGGAAAACAAGAAATCACGGCATAATAAGTTGGTCTTCGTGCTCTGGGCTGACATAATTAGCACCAAAAGATCGATTGGTATGTCTCCATACCAATTGGTGTATGGCATTGAGGGAGTTTTTCCCTTTTCATTAGGAGTCTCGGTCATGAAACTATTGTAGGAAACACAAGAAGAGCCAAATGATGTCCAGTGAAAAATAAATCAAATGATACACCTAATGCAATCCAGAGAAGAAGTTTACAACATAACTCAAGTGATCCAAGAAAATATTAAAAATATTTATGACAAGAGAACCAAAGAGGATAACTTTGAATTGGGTGATCTAGTTTTGAGGTGGGACTCCAGAAATGAAGATAAAGGTAAACATGGGAAGTTTGATAGCTTGTGGAAGGGTCCTTACACCATTCATGTCTTCTGAGGAAATAATGCTTTCCTACTTGCCAATCGTGATGGATCAGACCTGCCAGGGGGACCCATAAATGACAGGATGTTGAAGCATTACTTGCCACCTCAGTAGAGAGACCACATTTCCATTTCATTGTATATATCATTTCTTTTACAAGTCTTTTAGGGGCAGGTGTTTTTTTTCAGGTGTTTGAAGCCCACAAAGAAGGCCCTAAGACATTGAATAATGCCATCAATGTTTCGAAATAAAGCAAGTCAAGAAGCAAAAGAAACTCTAGAGGAAGTCTATCAGGACAATAAGAAACAAGATTCTTTGCATCTTGCAAGAAGGATACCATCCCCGGGTGAAGCCACTGTTATAACCCTATAATTTATAGGATCAACTGTTGATTGTATTTTTGTTTCCTTCAGTGTTTTTGATTTGCAGAGACTACTACATTAAGAAAAAGAAAAAAGAAAAAGAAAAAGAAAATGAGAAAAGAATAAAAGAGGGCATAAAAGAAATTAAATAAAGCCCCATGCAATAACAATGGCTTGGTCCATACAGTTTAAGCATGGCCAAGTCCTTTTAAATTGAGGTTGATAGTCTTAGTGAATAAGCTTGACTAAACTGTCTAATCTTAGTCAAGATGATAGGTTAGTTAGTGAATAAATTTGACCAAACAGCCTAATCTTAGTCAAATAGCCCCTAGGTAGAGTATTTTCTTAGTCCAACAGTCTAAGCTGGGCTAAAGGTGCAAATGATGTAGGGTAGGACATAGGTTAAATAGTTTATTTTCAATAAATATGTATGATGATTGATGAAAAATGAAAGATTTTGGATGATGAAGTGTTTTTCTAATCCCATGGCAATGACGAGTAGAAGAAGCAGTGCGCAAAACCCGTAAAAATTCATTAGGCCTAAGTCCCGTGCCATATGTTGAATCGTGCCTTGGAAAATTAAAGATCAGGCCTAGATCTACGACTGAGTGGTGAGCACCCATATCTACGGCTCTGAAAAGATTCTGGACCCCCCCCTTGCTCGTTCAACCTTTAACGGTAGGGGGGGGGGGTGTCCGAAAAGATGTTTAAGATGTGCACTCATATCTATGGCCATCCCACCAGCACGCAATCATATGGTCCACAGAAGATTCCGGACCCCCCCGACCATTTTGCTTTTAATGGAGGGGGGGAGGAGTCTGACATGATGTTAAACAACGCACCCAGATCAACGGCTAATCCATATGCGCCCAGATCAGCGGCCAGCAAGGAAACCTGGACCCCCCTGACTGTTCTGCCATTAACTGAAGAGTGGGTCCGGAATGAAACAAATCCAGGCGGGCCCCATCGCAACACGGCGTCACCTCATTGCATGCCAACTCCCCCTCTCTAAACTTTTACCACCTTTCGACGTTACAATTCACCACCACCCTCTGCAAATTCCACGTCATGACCCCATCATCATGTCCCATCCATTTAACCGTTACAGGCCATATCTTTCTCGTTCGCCTTCCAATCACCAGTGCACACGTCGACAAAAGGTACACTTTAGACATCTTCCATCCTTCACTCTCACACTCTAAATGACCTGTTGGACATTTATGACTGGCCACATACCTGTTGTCCATCTGACCTATCCTTGTTCACCCAAACGGATACTCATCCACTCAAATTCAACCCTGTTTCAACCTTCTCCCATTCCATTCACATTCCCTACGTATCAAAAGAGTCATTTTCCTCCGCCTCTGAAACATCTCATCCATCCATAGCCATTACCACTAACATTTTGTTTGAATTGCAGGTATTCTTCACAACAATGGCACCAAAATCCAAGAAAACATAATCCAGGGAAAATCCTTTCCGCCCACCTCTTGTTGACCTTGACAAGATCCCATTGGCCAACAAATATCATCTGATATCTGACACAAGGTGCAAATTTGATTTCATGGATTTGCAGTCATGGCTCAAAGACACTTTCTTAGATCAGAGTGATGAAATCAGACTCTGGGAGTCCAACCTTCCTTTATATCTTTTCCCCCAGGTCCATCATTTCCCAGAATTTGCCCTCAAATTCCAGGCTCACTACCTTCCCGACCAGAGATCCATAGTCTCGTCATCAGGAGAAACTCTATTCTTCATCATCCCAGAGGCCATTGATCAGATGATGCAGATACCCAGAAATGAATCTGCCTCCCCTTTCAATCTCGAAATCATAACAGAGTTATACTAGAAATTATCTTTTCCTCAAAGAGCCTAGATATTTGAATTTTTCCTCCCACAGGATGCTCAGTTCCCCAAATCAAATCCCCCCTATCCTTCCTCCCTATTCTCAGAAAAGGGCAACCAAGTCATTTCATCACTCTGTTGTCTGCTTGGTTATTTTTCAGATGCATGGGTGGATGAGCCTATATTGGGTTTTCTATCCATTTTTTCTACCGAGGAAAAATCCACCACTTAGTTTGAGTACAGCACTTTCCTGGCAGAGAACATTCATGAGCAGTTTTCACAGTTTGCCACAGAGGGCATGTTC
This sequence comes from Picea engelmannii, assembly GCA_009831015.1. Classification (NCBI taxonomy): domain Eukaryota; kingdom Viridiplantae; phylum Streptophyta; class Pinopsida; order Pinales; family Pinaceae; genus Picea; species Picea engelmannii. The sequence goes on along the minus strand of ML778512.1, from coordinate 1,676,141 downwards.
CGATACTCATCCATCCTGGCTTACATGTTCATTTTTTTTCAGGAATATAGGTTCTCTTTCTCAATGCATAAGATGGACAAGCAAGGAAAACCTCAAGCAGTCACATTATGGACGTCGCTGCTTAGGAGAAACTCCATTGAGTTCACTTTTAAACAATTCATTGAATTGTTTTATCATCTAGTTGTAGGCATGATTAGCAGAAGACCTGAGCCGAGAATAAATGAAGAAATTCAAAGAGTTTTGCACCTTTCAGATCTGGCAAAGACTGGAGATTGGTTTCTATACCAGAATCACATAGAAATCAGATTGTATGGGTGTGAAATAGCTCCATACAAGTTGCCTAAGTATGTGCCTGTTTGAATATTCGCACTGGAATATATTCGTCAGATGATAAATTCAGATGACATCCATTTTGTGTCTCTGAAGAAAAAATAGCAGATGAGGATCAAAGGACAAATAGGCCCATTTATCTACAATAGTCAAGCTATTGGGGAAGAGGCAGACAAATTATTGAAGGAGATGAAATTCATCACTAGTTTTATTTGGAAATATGACCCCAGTGGGATCATTGCAGAGATGATATCCAAGAACAAAATTTCACCTTATGCCCACATCCTCAAGCCAGAAATTGAAAAATATGTGAACCAGACAGAATGGGAAGGAAATACTCTGATAGATGCAGAACCACAGAAATCTCTTGCAGTATCTGTTTCACTAACCACCACTCCAAGTGCACCAAGGAAAAAAGACCAAGAAAGGATGATTCACCTTCAATCACTGAGGTATCAACAGAAGAATTTTGGGTATACAGTAAGAAACCCAAAACCACTCATGCTACTCACATGTCTGGCGAAGAAGAGCCCTACTCCACCACAGTGATTGAGAGAAGACAACAGATGGTGTCAACTTCTTCGAAGAAGAAGAAAACAGAAATAGCGGTGACTACCCAAACTTCACAAGGTTTTTTGCCCCTAAGCATTTTTGAAAAATATGACATGATTAAAAAGAAGAACCAGACACTGACCAACAACACCTACTCTCAATTTTGGAAGCAAACTTCCACAACACAGCACAGACTATTGTCGGCATTTGACATGGAGAAAGGAAGAATGCATCTTGCATTTCTGCAAGCACAGGTGCCTCAACCCAAAGAAATCATTGATTACAAGAGGTCAACTATGGTTTTTGACACCAGACAAGTACATCCAGTTGATCAGATGGACTTGCATAGACAGACTGGAGAAATGGTTTTCTCCACATTAGCACATGCTTCCACTACAACATCAAAGTTACAGGTGTCTTTAAGCAATGTTCAGACCCAATTGAAGTTGGAGAAAATATCCTCTTTTGCAAAGGATAATAGAATAAAATCCTTAGAGGAGTTGGTGCTCAAGATTAGGTATGATCCCTCGAATGTTAGAGCAGCAGAGGAAATGTTGAAGAAAAAGAATGCTGACATTGCATCTTTGAGAAAACAATTAAAATTGCCACCAACAAAGGATTCACAAGATAAAGAGGTAGTTGAAGCAGAAAACGAGAAAGAAGAATTGTTGAAGCTTATCATGCAAAAGAACTCACAGCTCAGAGAGATGGAGATAGAATTGGAAAAATTATTGAAATAAAAGGAACAAATGACACCAATGGAAGTCATTCCATTAAGTGCAGTTTGCATCACAAAAGTAAGCACAACAGCAGTTCCAACAACCACTACAACAAAAATCCCATCAACAGCCCTTTTGACAGCCTTGGAAAAAACTGTGGAGTTAGCAAAATCCATGGAGGAAATGACTCTGCAGGGAACATAGATTAATAGGTTGAAAATGGAGATTGAAAATCTACAGGAACTCAAGTCTTCTTTCCAAACAAGATACAATGTTGAGAGACAAGAATCAGAGAAACTCAAGCATGAAATACAACAGCTCCAGAAACAAACAGTGGCAGGCAAGACATTAGCAGAGGCTAAGGAAAACATATGGATAGATATTGCAAAATCTATAAATGAAATTTAGCCCATGGTGCATTCATGTTCGAACAACATGATCTAGTGTTAAAGAGTAGGCAAGCCATTGACATGATAAGAATAGAGCTAGGTGAGATGCCCTCAGTGGCCAAAGAGATCATCAAGTTTCTGAACTCCAAAACCAAAGAAGAGATGGAAGAATTGAAAGTTGAAGACAGAACAGAGGCTATCCTTGAGGTGAAAAGAGTATTGACTAAAAGGGGATTGATGTTACAGTTGGAGGAAAAGGCTCAGAACATGGACATTAGAATTCAAGGATTTTTTAGCAAGATTGAAGCCTTATAGAAAAAGGGTCTTCCTGATCTACGAGTCCTAAATGATAAACTAATGACTCTGTCTGATTACAAGCAAAGGATCGTCGCCGTGGCCAAAGACAGTTCCAAGTTTTCAGGGATACAAGGCAACATCATGAGCAAAGAATTCTTGGAGACTCTGCAACATGACCTTAGCATCCAGCATGAGATCAATTATGTCTTCATCATCAAGCCAACTTTTGCTAAATACACCAACATGGACGAAGTTTACCGCTAGTTATTGAAAGTTACCATCCCAAGCACACACATATGGGATGAGTTGTGTGATTTGATTGAGTAAAGGCAAAGCATCATCCATCTCAACATCCATCTCAGCGTCTAGCTTAGTGTACAGCACGGTTGAGGTCATCCAAATGACTCAACAACAGTCTTGCCCAAAATCAACATGAGATATTCAACACATCATCATCAGTTACTACATTTCCGCATCTTTTTAGATTAGTTAGTTAGACTCAGACTCTTTCACGTCCTGATCATTAATGACAGGGTCATTGTAACTTTGATTATAAATATTTCTCACTTATACG
>ML778512.1:1628184-1664291 GCA_009831015.1 Picea engelmannii | reverse complement strand
CTTTCCTATCATAAAGGTATGGGCTTCCCAATACAATTCCACATATGTCCAGTGGCACTATATCAAGCTCTACTTCATCAACATAATTAGAAGTGATTGCAAACTTGATTTTGCATTGGTTGGTTACTTGTAAATTGTTATCACCACATACCCATCCCAATGGATATGGTTTAGGATGTGACTTAGTTTCAAGTCCCAAGTTATTCACAACATCTTCACTGATTATATTGGTTTGTGATCCACTGTCTACAAGAGTATCAACTTTGACATTATGTGTTATGACTCTTATGTGGAAAAGTTCATTCCTTTTATACTCATCAGTTACATCAACTGAACTAGAAGAGCTAGAACTTGCAACAAAATTTCTACCTCAGATTCCCATAGCTACAACTTGTGTCTCATCACCAAAATCTGATCCAAGATCCACTTGAATTGTAGCAACTGTGGTATTCTTCCTTTCATTGTTGGAAAACTTCTTTGGTTTCAAGTCAAGATGTAAGACTCAACAACGATCTTCATCATGGCCTACTTTCTTGCAATGCTTGCAAGTAGGCTTCTCCTTTCTTGTTGTGGTTGTCTTCTTCTCTTTCTTTTTCCCTGCATCCTTTCTTTGCCAAGTATCTGTATAAACACTATCACCAAGATTCCCTTTGCTAGATTCAATGTGAATGGCTTGTACACATACTTCATCAAAGTTAGAAGGATTTAGCATAAGAATAGTGTGCTTAAGATAAGAATGTAAACCACCGATATTTTTTAGGAGTGTCTCTTGTGTATGTAATTGAATACCCAAATTTAACACTTTCTTACGAAATATCTAAGTATATTCTTGTACACTTTGACCTTTTGATTGCCTTAAACATTGCCAATTCATCATTTCTTGTTGCATGTAAGCTAAAGGGTAAAATTGTTGTTTTAATGCAATAACAAAATCATTCCAAGAAGAGATTGTTTTTGCCACTTTTCTTAAGATCATCTCTAGTTCTGTTTTCCCACCATATGAGAGTTGTGCCTCCCAATTTGAGACTTTCTAGTTGGATCTTAGTTTCATCATCAACAATATTTTGTATCATGCAATAGACCTCTAATTGTCTCACCCAATTATCTATCTTTTCTGCATCTAATTCACCATCATAAGTGGGTAATTGAAACTTTACATATAACTTTAATAACGACATATAAGAAGAATGATGAATTTTTTTCTTATCCTTGGAGGAATGTACACTTGCTTCATTATTAGATGATGAGGATGAAGGAGAAGAAGGTTTCGAAGGTCCACCACCTCCAACTCCTCCTTCTACTCTTACAAAAATTCACCTTCTTCAACTTTTGGATTCCTTTTCTGACCTCTTTCATGGTAAAGCTCCTCTACCATGGCTTGCATCAATTTAAAGGCCTCGAAGAAATCATCTTCAGATTTGAAGGGACCCAATTTTCATGGCGAAGACATCTCTTGCTTATGCGGTCGCCTTTGAATCTCTATGTCAAGAGCCTCAAGTTGGCCTTCTCCTCGCTTGAGTTTTTCTCTTGTGAGCATCCAATGCTTGCAATTCCTGTCAAACCTTCACAACCAAATGCTCTAATACCATAAACTTGATCCAAAAACAAAGGTATTACTAATAAATTGCAAGTTAGTTTAATGTACTTTTTGCATCGGATCGTTAAGAATATGAAATACATAAACTTGTTATCTTGTTTGCGGAATATCAAATGTGACTTTTACTTGATTCTTATTAATGTATAAAGATATCAGCCAATAATATCCATGCTGCAAATGAAGAGAATAGAACAAAAAAACAAAAATAGAAATAGAGACAAGAGGTTGGTAACGGAGTTCACCAATCGTTGGCTACGTCTCTAGGCCTGCTTCCAAGTGGAGGACCTCTTTATTGCTCTTTAAAATGCTCAAAGTTCTCTTACAATGCTCTTTGTTGTTACATTACAACGCTTCCTTTCTACTGTGCAAGAACTCCTTGCTCAGATTCATGCATGCACCATCAAAATCCCCTCAATAACATGAGAAAAACGCCTCTCAAAACATGAGAAAAGACCAAAAATTACAAACTGCTCCTTCAAAACCCTGCATCAAAAAGTCTCTCTTCTAATCCCCCCATGGCCTCCAACATGTTTGGTTTATATATATTTGAAGTTGGTAACCATCTCCCAACTTCCTCCCAAAATCTGGGCTCAAAAAGAGCCCAATATCTCCCAATAATGGGAAAAATCCATTAAATCTACTTAAAAAATCATTAAAAAATCACTAATATATGGTGAAAAAACCACATTTGTGCAAATATAGGGCTAAGCCCCCTAACTGGGTGTGCGCCCCTGGTCTTATTGCGCTCTGCATGGGATTAGGGCTCAAAATAGGGCACCTTAAGTGGGCTAAGCCCCTTCTCATGCACGCCCCCCTGGTTTTATGGGATATCCCCAAGATCCTTGGGCTGGGGCTTATCTCCTTGTGCGCCCATACACCTTTACAATACACTTAAATAAAATTAAAGTGGGTTATATTTAATAAGGACCATCAAGGGCCCATTGGTAAAAAGGACTTTGGCCAAGTCTTGGGCGCCTACCAAGAGGTCATGGGTTCAAATCCCATGAGCTCCATAACATTTTTCCACCAACCATTAACCAATACCATGGTGCCATGTGGCACCCAACCATTTTCCAAAAAAATGCCACTTGTCAGTTGTTGGTTGGATCCCTGTCACTAACCAGTCACCTTCTATTGGACTGCCACTTGTCTTTGCCATGTCAGCACTGCTAATGTCATGCTGATGTCATCATTTGACTGGACCTGTTGACTTTTTGTCTGTTTGAGAAAACGGTCAGAGTACGATAACTCTCGCATACAGTGTCTGTTTGAGAAAGTAAATATATGGTCGGAATCAAGAGAAAGAGCCAGACACATTGGCATTGGTTTCATCCAATTCTGAGAAATTTGATTTTTGAGCATTTTCTGAGCCTGGGGAGCCTCATGGATCATTAGGTTACAAAGCTTCAACAACTTACATGGATTCCTCAATCGATTCCTCTCCAAAACTTTAACCCTCGTAATGTTTACAATCATCTTATCATCCTCCAATGATGATCTCCTTCCCAACATTGATACAAGTGACTCTTCGAGTACTTGACACATGGGTGTAAAGAGGCATTTTTTTTTCTCATGCTTATCTCTTATATGTTTACATATTTGATCTGATCATGCTTATTTTCTCACCTTATTTTATTTATGGGATTATGACGACTATGTGATGCAGGTTCAGAAAGGTCTCTGTGAAAGAAGATAACAAGCAAGGCACCTACCAAAGAGGCCTTTAGGAGTGGTATCCAACATGCATATGACCCTGACACCCCAAGGGTAATTTATGATGACACAACAAGACTCCTAGAGAAAGGATAAGACTCACTCAAATGGGGCATCATCTTTCAAATGTTCAAAAAGCAAAATTTCATCGTTGATAATGAACACCAAGATGAGCTTAAAGTTTTCAAGAATATCATGATATCATGAATACACTGAGTAGCATCCCGCGGTGCAATATTTCTCTATCCAGATGTTATTTCTTGGATTCTCAAGCATGTATACTTGGAGAACAAGTACATATGCAACACTAGGAGAAATCCCATAGCTTCATTCCATCCAATAGATCTAGAAAAATTTCACCATCTAGAGAAGGGAACCTGAAAGTTAGATGAACAACTTATCGATGGATTCATGTGCACGACAAAAGACTTGTTCAACATTTGGTACAAACCAGATAGATCATTCAAACACAAACCAACTAATGTGTACTCCACCACGGCGTTGAGGAAGCCATATCAGTACATCATGGCTATGCTCTACATATTGTACAAAGAGCCAGATGCTTCCAAATTTACTCTATCAATACGCCCCTAATGTAATATTGTGCAGATGAAGGGTCATCATTCAACTGGATTGATATCTTATCAATGAACTTAACAGATTCCATTGTAGCCATCAAGGAAGTCGATCTCACAACATTTTCATATTTTCACATGTCCTCATATCTTTTGGATATTGTGTGTGTAGCACATCAATATCCTAAGATGGGATTGGAATAGAAGCCAACATACCTGACCATCCACATATACTACAAAATGCTTTGGGGCCACATGTATAGGATAGAGTACCACAAGCTATGTGACCACTTCCTGGCACCATTATATGAATTCATATTTTCACACCAGCCTCGTGCATGACCGAAAATGCATTAGCGATAATCAAAAGGATAGGGGATTGGTACCTAATGGAGCATGGTATGTACATCAGAATATACAGAGCTACCAAAGCTCCACTTCTACTCCCCAGATTTGTCCGAGACAAGTTGGTGCTCCAAGAAGTGGCCTACCAAAAAGTGATCAATGGAGTTAGGGCATTTCTCTATTGAGACAAAAAAGATATTTTTCCCTCGCTCCCATTATGGATCGACTCCTACTCGTTTGCAACCGTCAATCAAGCTCAGGATTAAGTGGATATGTTACTATCGTACCACTTCAGAGAAGAACGATTCAGAAGGTACTGTTAGATTTTTAGCTCGGGAGGTACTCTGCATGTTTTGTCTTCTATGCAGATGTTACCACATGTTTACACTACCAAACACTTAACTTTGTAACAGGTTTTTTTTATAAAGTTGTAAAGTGGTTCTTATACTAAAGTGACTTTTTAATAAAGTGTACCTTCTAATTTTAAAGTGAATTTATTTTCATAAAGCACTTATGTAATAAAGTGAAATCACTTTAATATTTCAAGTGATTCATTTTGGAGGGAATGGATCATGACCCTTGATCTTGGCAAAGGCAAGATCTAATCTTGGCCTTTGGATTTAGGGTTGGGGAAGGTGAAAAGACACTTTGGAGGGAAAATGTCATTTTCAAATTTATAAAAGAAAGCATTGGGTGGTGTGCAAGACACATTGAGAGAAGATTGAGAGATATTTTAGGAGTAAGCTTGAGAGAGGAAAGTGAACAGCAAAGAGGGCATGTTTTCCAAGGGAGCTAGGGCACAAATCCCAAGGAAAGATTTTATGTTTTGTGGCTGAGTTATTTTTCTACTGTGAGAGGCCATACTGTATGGATCCATATAGTTCGTACAGTCCGTACATCAGTATGGATTTGGCACAAAAATTGAGGTAGTTTTGGGCACATTTTTCAAGGTAGATTGTTTGATGTTTTTGGGCCATACAGAATAGTTCGTACAAGAGATTGTTGGCACTATTTTTGAGGATCTTCCATTTCTAGGAGGGTCGTACAACAGTACGGATTTGGCACGAAAATTGAGGCATAATTTAGTGGGACTGTTTTGGTGTTGTGAGGTATTTCCCTTGGCTGGAAATGTGTATTTTTTGTTGTTATGTACTTTCCTAAAAGATGAATAATATATCTCTCTCTCTCATTTGGTTTCCCCACATTGGGGTTTTCCCTAACATTTCCCTAAATTTCTGAGTTTTATGGGTTGTTGTCCACTGTGTTTATTTCGTTGCTATTTTTCTTAGTAATGTGTATTTCTGCTTATGGTAATTTATGAATGTGGGTTTAAGGCATTTATGAAGTTCATGCAAGACAATTATCTCTAGGTTGCTAAGTATCTGACAGAAATTTCATTTGGTGATTTTTTGTCATTAAAAATCTACATGGTATTAGAGATTTGTCTCTGAGTGACAATGGGCAGTGTGATATTTGGGAAAAAGGGTGTGATTGTTTTCCTTGATTTGTGATAGGGAATATGGCTGCAAGCATTAGATATGAGGATCGGTTAGATGGAATTTCCAACTATTTGCAGTGGAAGGTCCGACTGTTAGTGGTTCTCAAGGAGGAAAAAATTTATAACTATGTCAACTTTGTTGTGGTAGCTCCCGCAACAAATAAATGTTGCTTTGGACTTGCATGATACCAAGGAAGCCAAGGCTCAGAGGGTTATTCTGGATGGGGTGAAGGATCACCTTATCCCACACTTGGTTGAGAAAAAGACTGTCAAGGAGATGTGGGATGCACTTAAGAACTTGTTTGAGGAGAAGAATGAGAATCGAAAGATGGCCTTGAAGGCTAAGTTGTGTGATATTAAGATGGGTAAGGAGGAGAGTGTCTCTTCTTATCTTACCCAGGTGGCTCAAGTAAAAGATAAGTTGGCTGCTGGTGGAGAGGTCATTATGGATTCTGAGTTGGTGAGGATAGCCTTAAATGGCTTCACCAAAGAATGGGAATTCTTCGTGAAGTGTGTGGTGGGATGTGAGCATCTACCAGATTTGAGCAGATTATGGGATGATTTCACTCAAGAGGATATCCGAGAAAGATATCAGAGTTGTGAACAGAAGACAGATGGAGTTGATGAGAATGTTTCTCTTACTGGAAAGAGAAAGAAAAAAGGAAGTTCCGGAAGGGACTTGAGTAAAGTCAGATGCTATTGTTGTAACCAGTTGGGGCACCTTGCCTCTCGTTGTACTCATAGGAAGAATAATACGAAGTCAGAGGGCCCTTAGATAGCTACTACAACAGCAATGGAGGACTTTTCTTCAAATTATGAAAAGGAATTTTCTTTGGCGACCCTAGTTTCCAGTGTCAGCAATGGAGGATTTGGAGGTGATATCAGATGGATTGTGAATAGTGGAGCCTCTAGCCACATGATGGGAATCTGGTGAGTATTCCTAGATTTCACAGAGATTGGTCCTGGATGACAAGTGGTAAATGAAGGTGGTATGGTGAGAGATGTACATGGAGTTGGGAATGTTAGATTCCAACTCGAGTTTGGGGGACTCTTGGAGCTTGATGGATTTCTCTTTGTTCCAGGGTTAAGGGTTAACTTGTTCTTAGTCTCAACCTTGGAGGATGTAGGATATTGTGTATTGTTCAAGAGGGAACATGTCTTTATCTACAGGTAGGGAGTGGACCCGGTAGAGTTGCAATTGATCGGTAACCGGGTCGACAGGTTGTATATGTTGAGAGGACAACCTTTAGTGTATGATTCAGCATCAGATGAGGAGCGTGAGGAGGCTTCTGAGACTGCGGTGGTGCCAAGGATTCAGTCTTGCATTATGAGACAAGAGAGCAAGTCTCTTCTGAGCACTAGCAGGAGGCTTATCCAGGTTGATCAAACCAATTCTCAAGATGAAGTGAGCTCAGGGTTCCAGGATGTTGCCAGGAGAATATCTTCTAGTTCGAGTTATGTGTAAGTGTTGAGGATGGGTCTAGGTTTAGTGGGAGCTCCTACAGAGCACAGCGTGATGGGACCAGATGATGGAGATGGCAACGAGTACATCCCTTGCTAAGAGGGAGTGTTAGCCTTTTAGCTCGGGAGGTACTTTGTATGTTTTGTATTGTATGTGGATGTTACCTTATGTTTACACTACCATGCACTTAACTTTTTAATAGGTTTTTTTTATAAAGTTGTAAAGTGGTTCTTTTATTAAAGTGACCTTTTAATAAAGTGTACCTTCTAATTTTAAAGTGACTTTATTTTCATAAAGCACTTATGTAATAAAGTGAAATCACTTTAATATTTCAAGTGATTCATTTTAGAGGGAATAGATCATGACCCTTGATCTTGAAAAAGGAAAGATCTAATCTTGGCCTTTGGATTTAGGGTTGGGGAAGGTGAAAAGACACTTTGGAGGGAAAATCTCATTTTCATATTTATAAAAGAAAGCATTGGGTAGTGTGCAAGACACATTGAGAGAAGATTGAGAGAGCTTTTCTAAGTAAGCTTGAGAGAGGAAAGTGAGAAGCAAAGAGGGCACAGTTTCTAAGGGATCTAGGGCACAAATACCAAGAAAATATTTTTTGTTTTGTGGCTGAATTATTGTTCTATTGTGAGAGGTCATACTATATGGATCTGTACAGTCCGTACAAAAGTATGGATTTGGCATGGAAATTGAGGCATTTATGGGCATGTTTTTCGAGGCATATTGTTTGTTGTTTATAGGCCGTACAGAATAGTCCGTACAACAATCTATTGGCACTTTTTTTGAGGAGCTTCCATTTCTGGGAGGGTCATACATCAGTATGGATTTGGCACAGAAATCGAGGCAGAATTTAGTGGGACTGTTTGGTGTTGTGAGGTATTTACCTTGGCTAGAAATATGTATTTGTTGTTGTTTTGTACTTTCCTGAAAGATGAATAATATATATATATATATATATATATATATCATTGGGTTTCCCCACATTGTGGTTTTCCCTTGCATTTGCCTAAATTTCTGAGTTTTAAGGGTTGTTGTCCACTATGTTTATTTTCGTTTCTATTTTTTTTAGCAATGTGTATTTCTTCTTATGGTAATTTATGAATGTGGGTTTAAGGAATTTATGAAGTTCATGCAAGACAATTATCTCTAGGTTGCTAAGTGTTTGACAGAAATTTCATTTGTTGATTTTTTGTCATTAAAAATCTACAGGTATGACCCAAATAAAGTGGTCAAGGAGCATTGTAATAAGTATGGCTTCCCATGGGAATACACTTCGGCCACATGGGAGGAAGAGGAAGTCCATTGAGGTGCCAGGACATACAATGAGGTCGTTTCTAGGATACAAGGCAAGCCATTAGGGAGAATCATGGATGAAGAAAGATCTTGTGAGGAATCTTTAAAGAAAGAAGAAGAACAAGCAGTAGCCAAAGCATATACTACAACCACATATGTGCATTCTAGATCAACGGAAGAAGAAGAAACAATGGAAGATAAGAAGAGAAGAAGAGAAGAAAGAAAGAAAGAGTCCACAAAAAGAAGGAAGATGTCAAAGAAAAGAAGAGGAAAACCAATGCAGCCAAAGCTAAGGAAAAATTTGATGCAGTGGCAGAAACAACAACAACTAAAGAAGAGGAAGAAGCAAAGGAATTTGTTGAGAGAGAATTAGAATTTGAAGCCGAACAGAAAGCGACAGTGCAAAGTGTAGTAGCATCATTGGAAGAAAAGACGATTGTAGAATAGAAATTCACAAAAGAATTTGTAGATAAGGCAACAGAAGTGTTGAAGTTTTTACTTATACAGCTAGAAGTTACGATTATTCTCTATTATTATTATCATTTAGCACATTAGCTACATAAATAACATCACTAAAAGAGGGGCAATCAAAGAAATAATAGAGACACAAATTATTTTGGGAAACCCTCATGGGGGAGAAAACCCAACAAAAAATTCCTCAATATAGATAGACCAAAGATCGAACAGAATATCCTCCTCTACTCCTTCACTAGAAACAATAGTGCACCACTTAACCAATAAATACCAAGAGATAGATCAAGAACCCTCCTTGACATCACATTTAGTTGAAGTAGCATTTCCTCCAAGACTTGCACACTTATTCATAGTTGCAGATCTTAGTGTGGTGAGTGTGCTCATATGAGACACCATCCTCACATATAAATACAAGTTGTAATGTTGCGCTAGGTTTGTGACTCTTCATTTGGTGGAGCCAAATTCTCCTAGAAGTGGCTAAAACCACTTTACAATTACTAGGGGCCGACTTTAAAAATACCACCATACAAATACATGTTGACCAATCCACAAAAGGAGATTTTATCTTATACAATACCCGACTTGATCAATCCACAAAAGGGGATTTGATCTATACGATCATGACTTAAATATAAGTAGAATATTTTTCGAAGTTACAATATTTCAACACTCCCCCTTAACAAGAAGGGTATTCTACTCACAACATAGATAACAATTGACTGGACTCAATAAAATATCAAGAGGAGGGAGCATCATCATCAGCATTGGGAAAAATGTCAGTCATATCTATAGGTCATCGGAAGTTTTTCTCGTCATCAAAATTAGAAGAAAATGAACATCATCATCATCTGCAATGTGGAGCTGAAGTAACATCATCATCATCAACAGCATGAACCTGGAACAACATCATCATCAACAACAACATGAATTTGGAACATCAACATCGACAACATGAATTTGGAACAACAACATCAACAACATGAAGTTGGAACATCAACATCAACAACACAAAGTTGGAACAACAATATCAACAACACAAAGTTGGAACATCAACATCTATATGTGGAAATAGAATGAGGCAGGTGCATCAACAACAAGATTTGTGGTTATACTCTAACAGACTGTTCTTACTGTACCTTCGATATTTTCCCAGGAATCATAAGATTCCATAGGATATAAAATCCTAACAAGCTGCCACGTGGTACTCTGACAGACCATCTTTACCAGATCTTTGGGATATGCCCATGAATCATAAGATTCCCTAGGATATAAATCCTAATTGAGCTACCACTACTAACCACAACTAGCATATACATGCACAGGTACTCTGATAGACCATCCTTACCGGACCTTCGGGATATACCCAGGGATGATCAATCCCCTAGGATATAAAATCCCAACAAAGCTACCTGTTATTGGTCAGGATACCATAGTATCATCGACGTCACTCCCCCTTTCGAGGGAGTTCCTTTAGGAATACACCAAGCTTGTCTCGAAAGTACTCAAACTTCACATGAGACATAGGCTTAGTCAACACATATGAAACCTGCTCATATCTTCCAACATATTGGAGCTTTACAGCTTCCTTCTACACCATGTCACGAAGGTAGTGGTACCATATCTCTATGTGATTTGTCTTAACATGGAACATTGGGTTCTATTTCATCTTTATGAAACTCTGGTTATCACATAGAATCATGGTAGATTCCATCTACAGATTGAACAGACTTGTCAACAACTTTTGAAGCCATATGGATTCACAACTAGTGGAACATACTACAATGTAATCTGCTTCTTCCGTACTGAGAGAAATACTAGATTTCTTCCTGATTTTCCATGAAGTCATTGCTGACCCCAAACTAAAACAACATCATGAAGTGTTATTTCTGTCTGAAGCACTTTTAGCCCAATCTGAATCAGTATGACCATACAGTCTCAAGTCATGATCTCCAGTATAACATAGACCATAATCCAACATACCCTTAAGGTATCTCATCACATGCTTTGTAGCTACAAGGTGAACACATCTATGATCCACTAGATACTGACTCAAGGTGTTCACAACAAAGCATATATCTAGATTGGTATTCGTTAGATACATCAATGAACCAATAATTTGTTTGTATAGATTAGCATCAACCAACTCTGACAAAGTATCAACCAGTAGCTTCAAATTCGTTTCCATGAGTGTGGCCATGGCTTTACATTCCAACATGTCAAACCTCTTCAGTATTTCAACTGCATACTTCCCTTGGTTAAGGAAGATATTTTTTGTGCTATGCCGAAGTTCAAGACCTGATAAATAATGCATCGGTCCTAGGTCTTTCATTTCAAATTCAACGGCAAGATTCTTCTTACAATCTAAGTCATCCACATATAGAAACAATATAATTGGTCCATCATTCTCAATCTTGAAGTAAGGGTTGGGATCAACTTTACTCTTGGTAAAACCCAAGCTCATCATAAAACTATCAATCCTGCCATACCAAGCTCTTGGAGCTTACTTCAACTTGTAGACATGAGTGTTCCTGTCTTGTACTTTGAAAACAAATTTTTACATCTTGGTACATTTTCTCAACTGTAATTCAATATGCATAATCATGTGTTGTTTCTATGTGATTTATGCAAAGAACTATTTGTCTCACTGCCTGAGAGTATCTCCTCTACTCTCCCTGTGACTATTCCTTCTAGAATTGAGACTATGCACCTACAACTTCTATTTCTAAAGATGAGGATGACTGCTCTATTCTCACTGTATTTGTTGAACTCTGAGAGTAGCTCCTCTATTATATCATGGAAACATCTTAATCTGAAACTGAGAATGGCACAATGATTGATATTGAAGGTAGTTTTTTCTTCTTTCATGGAGATAACTCAATATCAAATATAGGGACTACTCCCTCTGAATCTCATACTGTATGAAAATCATGGTTGTTATGGTTGTCTTCATGAATACTGAAACTATTTCTTCGATTACTAGAGAAAGTGTCTCATCATACTCTTCTCCCTCTTGCTGGGAGAATGATCTAGACACAAAGTAGGCTTTGTACATCTCTATATTTTTATCTTCAACATGCTTGATCTATTAGATCAATCTTGGAAGTCACCACTAAATTCCCTTCTGGTCTGAAGGTAAAATACATATCCCAATCCTTCTGACTAGCTTCCTCTTCTATCATTGAAATATTCTCAAGAGATTTCATGTCTCCTAGAGGTCTTTGAAGCTACGATCTAGTCTTGTCAACTCATGGCATATGTCTGCTAGTCCTGGAAGATGTCTCTTTTTTCCCATCTAATCCTTTCTGAGATTAGGCTTACTCTAAGTCTTGATTTCTTCTGAGTCTATAAAAACTTAATATTCTCTACAAGATATACTTGGTGTTGAATATGAAGTCTTAATATGGAAATATGAGTCAGACTTCAAACAAATTTTGCTTCCTGTCAAGGTGGCTTCATTATCCATTAACCAATTCTATTGTGAGTTTGATTCTAATGTTTGGTCATCTTTGGAGCATTCTGCTCCTCATGACCTATCTCCATATGATATTTTTTGTATCTAGAAAAAGTAGCTTCTTCTTCTTCTCCTTCTTCCTCTTCTTCGGTACATGGACGTATACGATCATATATAAAACTTGGATAGTCTGCTCCATGTCTCATCTAATATAGATTTCCTCCTACAATAATTACTATATCTCCCTCAAGGTTATCACCTATGACCTACTCGGAACAAGAACAACAAGGGAGAAACAGTATAAAAGGATAATAATCTTTATAACAATAATAAAACAAAAGTGATAACGATCATCATAGTATGTCCTTCAGAGATATCACTTGTGACCTGCATGTAACAAGGGTAAAAAGTAATAAATACAGTAACAAGGAATGAGAGAAACACTCTTCTAGTGTTGTGATCAATCATTCCTCCATGGTAACCTGGAACCAAAACAAGAAGTTTTCTCCTAGAGGAGATGTTAGTTACATATAGTAAATGATTACAATAAGAATTTATCTCAATCGTTCTCACATGCTATCAAGTATTCAATAATAAAACTTTTCAAATATTGTTATCACGACTATAGTGTTTAGCAATTATCAAACTTGATATGTGTAAATTTGAATCTTATCAATTTAGTCAATCAAACCTGGAACTTGGACTCTTGTCCTCAAGAATGAGTGTGTTTATTTTCTTTCGAGTCTCCTTCACTCAATATGACAAGTACTTTCTTCAACATGTCCTCTTTACACAAATTTGAGTTAGGGATTAAAATCTATAATCTCAACTTTAATCAATCATTAATTTTGACCAATCGTTAGTATGATAACTTCAACAGATCAAAATGCAACCTAGATATTCATAAGATAACAATAATTCCATAACAAGTAGAGGCATATCAAAGTAATCAAACATGGGGTGCACAATTCCTGTGAATCTAAGATCCCTTTGGATTTATGATTGTTGTTTAGACAAAATATCCTTTCTCCTGAAAATACCCTTTAAAATAATGATAAATTTAAACATATGTAATTACGTACCTCTGACGGTATCGACAGGTAGTGGCACCATCCGACAGTAGAGGCAAGCAATAATGAACCTTTAAAACTTCAAAGGTGTTGCAATTATTAATCAGAAGTTAGCTTGAGATTTTCTATGGTAAGGCACACTAGGACAATAAAAATCAGTCCCAATGCTTCACAAAAACTTTCACTGCAATTGGTACTGCAGCTGCAACTACAACTGCAATTTAGGGTTTTATGTGGAGACCCTAATTTCTCAAACTTTAAATTTCGAAATTATGATCCAGGGACTAGATGCACCCTCCTAGGGAAAGTTTCTAGGTGTGATTACTTTCTCCAACATCCTCCTCAAACAAGGAAAACATCACACTTAGGGTTTATTCAGAAACCCTAATTTCTGTAGCAGCTGCAAACATTGAAAATTGAATTTGGGAGAGGGTGCCTTGAGGATAGGTCACTTCTTATAAACTCTTAGTTGGACTCTTTCAGGCCTACTCTGATACCATGTTGAAGTTTGTACTCATACAACTAGTAGTTAAGGTTCTTTATTATTATAATCATTTAGCACATTAGCTGCATAAATAAGATCATTAAAAGAGAGATAATCACAGAAATAATAGAGACACATTGATTATTCTGGAAAACCCTCATGGGGGAGAAAACCCAACAAAAAATTCCTCAATATAGATAGACCAAATACTAAACAAAACATCCTCCTCTACGCCTTCACTAGGAAGAGTAGCGCACCACTTAACCAAGAAATACCAAGAGATAGATTAAGAACCCTCCTTGACGTCACATTTAGTTGAAGTAGCATATCCTCCAAGACTTGCACACTTCTTCATAGTTGCAGAGATTAGTGTGGTGAGTGTGTTCAAATGAGACACAATCCTCACATATAAATACAAGTTGTGCGGTGGTGCTAGGGTTGGGACTCTTCACTTGGTGGAGCTGAATTCTCCTAGAAGTGGCTAAAACCAATTTACAATTACTAGGGGCCGAATTTACAAATACATGTTGACTAATCCACAAAAGGGGATTTGATATTATACAAGACCCGACTTGATCAATCCACAAAAGGGGATTTGATCTATACAATAATGACTTAAATATAAGTAGAATATTATTCGAAGTTACAATATTTCAACAAGAAGAAGAGAAACAAAAGAAGGATGCGGGAGCTCTTAATAACGACAACACTCCAATGGAAACCAATATCCAGGAGAAATCCACGAGAGGTCCCAATAGTCACACTAAATTCGACGAATTAGGTTTGGGACTTCACATTCTGTATAAACCGAGAAAAATTATGAACTTGAAAAAGTTTAGGTATGACAAAACCACTGGATACATAGTACAAAAACAAGTCTGAAAGATCCTCATCATAGGAGGCGACCCAATATCAATTCTCACAGAGATCCTAGTGACAGAAAATGTCAATGATGATTCACTTTCTATATCTTCCTCTTGCACTCCCTTCACCACAATGACAAAAAACAATTTAAAGAATTTGTATCACCAGAATCTAAATAAGGATGCTAGGATAAAGGAGCTAGAAGAACAACTCAAGTAGGTGAATATAGATGAGGGAAGCCTAAAATAGTTCAAGGAAAGCATAGAGAAATTTAGGGAAGAACTAAAGGAAGCCATCAAAGACTTGTATGCCCACTTGCACCTCTTTCAACATATGACAACTACCATTATAGAACAACACAGCCAAGTGTAAGTCAAGAACACTCGGTTCATCGCCAGCCAAGAAGGTCCAAGAAATATTAATAGGTGGATTGCCAAGAAACCAAACACGTCTTCCAAGCTTCCTCGCCCCTCAAGCATGGAAAGGAAGATTGATTATGCTTCGCTAGACCATTCTCATCAATCTAGGAAAAGAGTGGACAAAGAGATGACTAGCTCAGTGGCAATTTGTGTGCAACTATATGAAGCAGCACAAGTTTTAATACATAAGTGTCGTCTCTCTTCCCTAGAAGAGCTCGAAAAGACCATAATTATGGAACAACTTCTCAAGAAAATCCAGTGGAGCACAAGTCACAAGCGAGATATAATTGAATATAACACAAAGGTGATGGTGGACTTAATAGAGAAACATATTATATAACCCACCAAATTCCACACCATGATCCAGGCGTTCATGAATACCTTATCAAAATACATGCAAATGGTCAATGACAACAAAACCATGCACGAAACATCTCTTGTGGAACTATTTTACTGCAGGATCATATCTCTCTATGACTAGTTATAAATTTGGACAACTTACATCAGGGACAAGAGTCAATGAATAAAATGAAACAACAAACTCAAAGTTATTGAAAACAACATGATATTTTGTTTTTTCCCAAGTACCCTTAGTTTTGTCCCCATTCTCACTCATGTCAATATTTAGTGGGGGGAAGTTAAACCATTTTGTAACTGCTTCGTGAGGAATGGAAGAAGACATTTTCGAGAGTTAGTATAATTGTAGAAATAAAGGGAAAATCCAATTTTGTAGGGGCTCTTACAACATTGTATACGCTCAAGAAACTATTTTCATAGAAAATATTGTGTTGGTTAATATTGAGAAACCCTCATGGCCAGTTTTTGATAGAGAGAAGAAATTATGTGCATTGATTTTTTGTTGTAAATTACTTTTAATAGACTGTCTATTGTTTACATGGGTTGTAAGAACATGTTGTTTCCTATAGACTTTTCCTAAGCAATTGTTATCTTTCTAACAATTGTATTATTCTTTCTTATGTTTATGTCCTAAGCCTATGAGTTGTTATTGTATGGGGTAATATGACTTAGACTATTCTGGTTATATATTTGTATGCATGTGGTATCTAGCTTTGCATCTTCATAACAACTATTTGATTGGAGTGTTTTGTAGAGTTTAGTTCATTTCATCTCATTTGGTTATTATAGTTTGCTCCTAGCTAGGATAGGATAATATAGGATTAGATTTGATTTGATTTATGAATTTAGATAGTCATCATCTACATCTTCATTTTCATAACCATCCAACCACCTACCCTCACAACCAGTAATGGCAGTCAGGCCAGAATATGGATGGGTCTTTGTAATAACTCACCCACTGTTGATATAAATTTCTCTTTGTTGTTGTTATGTTTAATAAGTATTTTGGGTCAGGAATTTTTACAAAATATTTGCTAACAACCCTGTAATGGATCCTTGTTGACAATTGATATGTTTATATAGTTTTTTGATATGTTGTATGCACTTCCTTGGCTGGTAACTTTCTCCAAACAATTCATTATCATGTACAAGACCCACTATAAATCCCATTCTTGTTGGTTGCTATAGTATTATAGGTGATTTCTGGTTGGTAAAATTTTTCAAACACTTTGGTTGTAGGTTCCAATCTACTATAAAAACTATATTTCCACTACTGTCATGAATTTATATTTGCTGCTATGTTTTCTTGATGTGTTTTTGAATGGATAAGCATGGCTTTTGTGCCAATGAAATATGTAAAAAGTATACAAATTATAACAACAAATGTGTAATGGAAAAAAAAAAAATCAACCAGCAACAAAATGAGCACAAATCACATCTAATTTTATTTATGTTCTGACCTTGTTACATCTGCATGACATCTGTGGAGTTCAAAATTGGCCCCCCCAAGAATTTTACAACCTCTTTTCTGAAAGAATGTGATTCCCCATCTCCCCTCTAGAATAAATAGCAGCCACACAAGGTAAGTGCACCCTCTACATAGTGAATACAACCTATAGAAGAAGAATGTGACCTTCCTTAATCAAATAAAACCATTCTACAAGATAATTTTCCCCTCCAAGAAGAATAATGACCTCTCCTCTCATATTTGGGCCCCAATAGTTGTAACTCAATCTCTCTAAGAAAACATATGGCCCAATAGAGGATAAATCGGCCTAGAAGCAAGGGAAACTTGGCCATCAAGATGAAATTGGTCTCCTCAACAAGAAACATGGCCCTTGTTCCAATAAATCAACCCTCTCAATGCCAAACTCGCTCCCACAAATCCCAAACTGCTGCAAATATGGATCAACCTCCTCAACAATGAAAGCAAGTGGAAGATCTAAATGATATCCCTTCCTAATGTCTAGGGTAGAATATTTCACCATCAAAACCTGATCATCTAGGGTGGAATCTCTCACCATCGAAACCAATCCACACAAGGGTTTCACTACAAACCCCAAAGGCTCCAAGAGCTCTCCAAATAAAATTAGAAATAATCATCAACATGATGAGAGAATGAGCTATCGTCTTTATTTTATCTCATCTTTGACCTTTTTCTGACCCTTTTACCTTTTTTACCCTCAAGTGACTTTTTAATTGATCTTTAGTAAAATCACTCTATTATTTTTTTAACCATTTTACTCCAAAAAGTGATTTATTTGACTTTAAAGCATTTCTAGGCTCTGGAAATCACTTTTAATCCTCTCCAACATTTAAAGCTCTTTATTATGGTTCCAATGAGATATTACACCAAATTACTCATTTCATATAATTTATTAAAATGAAAACCTTAGTGTAATCCATCAAAGTATGCTCAATAATACTCCCAAATTACGGGAATGGTCAAACTGCAACAGAATAGAAATTTGATTGCGCGGGAATGATCTTGATGATGACAGATGATAGGTGGACCTCCAAAAGCATCATATAATGCCTCCAAACCATCCGAGCTCACTGTTAATCTCAAATTACCCCTTTGGTCAGGCTAACATAAACCCATAAGTTCATCTCCAACTACAGAGTAGAGGAATCAAAAAATGGGGACACCATAATCCTCCCTTCCCAAAGATTGTTTTTCCTCAAGCAATGCCATCACAATCCTACAATCAATAAGTTAAGCCAAATTGAAACTAAGAATGATACCAGGTTTGCAAACCAATCTAGAAGATGTGAAGAACCCTATTCTCAAAACATTTTCCTGCAAGATACTAACACAAGAGGCCACCTGAATACTACATATAGGTAAAGTGATCATGTACTGCAAAAACCTGATCAAACCTTCCAATAATGGCTCTTCTAGAGAACTAACCCATAACATCATATGAGAAAACTCGTGAAAGTAAGAACCAGTGTTCCCCTCTCTATTAGTAACTAAACTACTAAACCATGTAATCCCAAGGTCCCAAGCTAATCTCATAAAGAAATAACCACATTGATGTTGAACCACTTTGATCATAATTGTCTACCCATCACGCCTAGACTGCATCCTCCTCTCTTGGAAACCCAAGATGAAATACCTGTAATGGATAAACCCACTACCACAAGTCATATCCTGCCACGACATCTCAGTGAATTCAAAGTATGCAAATCCCCTACCCGACTCGATCCTGGGTATCGAAAAATAAAATATGTTCCTCCCTATAGAATAAGTCTCATCATCTCCTCTCATGGCAGTCCAAAAATGAAATAGACCAATCATTATCACAACTCTACCAACCAATATCAAACTTTGAAGCAATATCTATAAATCAGATGACTTCGTGGATCCCACAAGCAAGTTACAGTTCCACCATCCCCAATACCTACTGAATCCTACTATGCCACACCGATAACCAAATAAATCCAAATAAAACAAGTTTGTTACTCTTGTTTTTATATGCAACCATTTGGTGAAAATAAAGTACAGGGAGTCAAATCTGTGCATGTTAATCTATCCAGCTCCTACCCAAATGTACCAAGAAATGTGTTGTCCTAATCACTGTCAATGTACTCATGAAACCCATGGATTCTAAACACCTCCCTGGAAAAAAACTTTGTCTCTTGCAATGTCTCATACTCCAAAAGACTCGTGAATAAATGTGCCAACTTGGTCCATCGACCATCAATTATATAAATAAAATTCCTACCATACACCTTTGGTAGACCTGTGATGAAATCTGTTGATGCAATCTCCCACTCTTGTTCCGGAATGAGTATAGGTTGCGATAATCCTACTAGATGGGTATGTCCTAATTTTTTTTGCTGACAATCCATGCACTCACTCATATGTCTCAACACATGATCATCGAGACCCTTCCATGATAAACTCTCTCTGATTTTCTGGTAAGTCTTGAAGTACTCAAGATGCCCTGCCCAGGGTGTATCATATATATCCCTCATGATCTCCTCCCTAAGTGTGGGCTCATGGAATAAGTATATGTTATATATGTAGTATATAATGTTATCCACCACTCTATACCTGTCATTTTGAATGTGACCATGCATCAATTCGCAAGAAAACCAAACCTTGGAATATTCCACCAAAAGGTGGGACTTCCATTTAGTTGAAATTCTCGTGATCCAATCCAATGTGTCACGGATGTCCTCTTAATGTGTTTGTACATCCCACATACTGATCACATGGACACAATTTAAAACATTCGTCATGCCAATATCCCTATCCCTCTCCTGATGATATCTTGATTGAAGATCAATCTCTGGAGAGTGCTTTATTCCATGCCTAAATATGCTCTCCATCATGCCCTATGTCTCATCTAATTGTCTCAAATGATCCTCCCATATCCTAATGTATATGAGGATATCATCAAATAACACCAACGTAAACCCCTATAGTTGTGATGTGAATATGGGGTTCATGCGAGACTGAAAGGTGGCAAGTATGTTGGTCAACCTCAATGGCATGAACAAGAACCTGTAGTTCTCATAATGACACCCAAAAGTAGTCTATGATATCCCAATCAAAGATCAATCTTCGAGGAATATGTTTCTCGATGAAACTCATCTATCAACGTCTCACCCCTGGATAATCCAAACTCAATGGTATGCTCAAATTCCCTATCAAGAAGTCTCTTTGAAGGAATCGCCCCACAATCCCATACCGATGTGTTCACATCCTCAATATATCCATTCCCACAATAAGTGGGTACATATACCTCCCCGATCGATGGTCCACAAGGTATATTCTCAACTCCCCCATCTATATTTATGACTTGAGCTATCAATGGGCTCCCCAAAAGAAGTGGTGAGTGATCTCCAAGATGCAGACTATGTGTATAATCAAAAGTCTCTAATCCATGCTTCTTGTCAATACTATGCAAATATGAATGCTCCTCGCACTCACCCATCACAAGAAGCTCCTCCATCAAACCATAAGTACCACTAACATCCTCATGTGTCATGACTTCCATAGATGGTTGAAATGATGAAGAATGTGTCAAAATCAACTCCATATGAATGTCATGTGTAATATTCCCAAAATCCTCTTCATCACCCCTCATGCATAACTCCCTATAAGTTAGATCAAAGAAAAATAATCCAACACCAAATATTCATCATATTAGGGTGTTAATACACCTGGATACTCATAAGCATCACTACTAAGGTAAGATGTTAAATCTTCAACATTCGTTGATCGAAAAACTGCATCATATCTGCTATCAACTTATCCATCATATGTGTTTGTGTCACTAGCCTCATAGGATATCTCTAATGATGTATCAAAGGCTGTTGTTTTTTCAATCTCATTGCACACACCTTCATCATGCACATCCAAAAAGTCAACATGTGGTTCTGTAAAACTTTCATCATGAAGTGAGGTCTTTTCTTTACCAACTGCTTTGAATTTGAATCCCTTCTTCTTTTTCCCAACTGATAAGTATGGCTTCAACCACTCTAGAGGCTCTAACGATATTGTTAGATTCTTATGATATTCTTGACAAACTTGTAAATTTTTTTCCATGAATTATTGATCTGTTCCCATCTTTCTAAGCCTCTGAATGTACCAAAACAATATAAAAATATCCTTCGTGGTTTACCCCTTAGGCTGGGAGGAAAACATGCTCTGATACCACTGTAATAACCCACCCATTGTTGATATAAATTTCTCTTTGTTATTGTTATGTTTAGTGAGTATTTTGGGTCAGGAGTTTTGTCAAATTTTTTGCTAACAACCCTATAATGAATCCCTATTGAAAAATGATATGTTTATCTAATTTGTTGATATGTTGTATTCACTTCCTTGGTTGGTAACTTTCATCAAACAATTCATTATCATGTTTAGGACCCATTATAAATCCCCTTCTTGTTGGATGATATAGTATTATAGGTGTATTTCCGATTGGTGACTTTTGTCAAACACTTAGGTTGTAGGTTCCAATCTACTCTAAAAACTCTCTTATCAATGTTGTCGTGAATTTATATTTTCTACTATGTTTTCTTGATGTGTTTGTGAATGGACAAGCATGGTTTTAGTGCCAATGAAATATGTAAAAAGTATACAAATTATAACAAGTGTGTAATGGAAAAATAACTCAATCAACAATAAAATGCACACAAATGATATCTAATTTTATTTATGTTCTGACCTTGTTACATTTGCATGACATCTATGGAGATCAAATCGACCTCTCCAAGAAGTTTGCGGCCCCTTTTCTGAAAGAATGTGATTCCCCATGGCCCCTCTAGAATAAATAGTGGCCCACACAAGGTAAGTGCACCCACAACAAGGGAAAATTAGTCAGCAAGATGAACTCGATCTCCTTAACAAGAAACATGACCCCTACTCCAGTAAATCAGCCCCTCTCAGTTCCTACAAATCCCAAACTGCTACACAGATGGATCAACCTCCTCAACAATGAAAGCAAGTGGAAGATCTAAATGATCTCCCCTCCTAATGTCTAGGGTGGAATCTTTCACCACCAAAACATGATCAACTGGGGTGGAATCTCTCACCATTGAAACCAATCCATACAAGGTTTTCACTCCAAACCCTAAAGGCTCCAAGAGCTCTCCAAATAAAATCATAAATAATCATCAACGTAATAAGAGAATAAAATCTCGTCTTTCATTTATCTCTCCTTTCACCTTTTTGTTGAACTTTTTACCTTTTTTACCCTCAATTCATTTTCTAATTTATCTTTAATAAAATCACTTTAGTATTTTATTAACCATTTTACTCCAAAAAGTGATTTATTTACCTTTAAAGCATTTCAAGGCTCTATAAGTCACTTTTCATTCTCTCCATCATTTAAAGTTCTTCATTCCGGTTCCAATGAGTTATTACACCAAGGTACCCCTCTTAAATAATTTATTAAAAGGACAACCTTAGTGTAATCCATTAAATTATGCTCAATAATACTCCCAAATTACGGGAACAATTGAAATGCAATAAAATCGAAATCTGACTACACAGGAATGAACATGACGATGACAGATGAGAAGCGGACCTCTAAAGCATCATATAACTCCTCCAAAATTCCCAAGCTCACTATTGACCTCAATTACCCCTCTAGTCAGGCTGACATAAACCCATAATGTCATCTCCAACTGCAGAGAAGGACAATAAAAAAATGGGGACATTACAGTCTCCTAAACCAAACTTTGCATAGTCTCATTCGGACCGTGTACGAAGGAGTTCCCCTTACTGTTGTAGGGAATTTAAACCCCATCAACAGAATTGGCACTATAAGGAGGGATTGAATTTGCATGGCTAGCGAAATTTTCCAACGAGCGCATGACCAATCCTCTAAAAATATTCATGTCCAACAACATTTTTCTCATATCCCTTCTAAACAGGATGTTTACTTTGAAGACACAAATACTTCATTTGTAGGTGTTACTGGCAGTCTCGAAACTCAAACCAAAGTTTGGCATCCCATCCAAAACAAAGATTTTGATTAAAATCAGTGCATTAATCGTGCATACACCAAGTTACTTGGCCAACTACCTACAACTTTAACATTCGCTGGAAGGGGAGAGGCCCCCATAAGATGACCTCGAAATCATAATAAATTTATGGTTGACTTAGTGGAAGATCTAGTTGAAACTTCTCTACAATCTGTAAATGTACCCTTAGACCAGATCCCTCCCACACCACCTAGTCCTACTCGTCCTAGATTCGAGCATAAATTTGATGGAGAAGACCCTGAAGATAACATGGGTGAAAATCTAAATCAAAGAATTGTGATTCCATCATGGTTGTCCCAAGGTAATCTAAACTTAGCGAAACCTATGCATGAAATTCCAAAAATTCTGGAGAGACTTCTTCCAAAATTTGACTTGGACAAATCCAACTCGTCGGAAGATCATAAAAAAAATATTTTTTTCCACTCGTCTCCTTGATGTTCGTTATGAAGACGTGGTTTGTATACTTTTCCCTTATATGTTCAAAAATAAATCTTCTATCTAGTATTTTAAACTTCCTCCTAGTTTTATAACCCGCGAGGACAAATTTGAAAGAGATTTCATTGGGAAATTTTGGGAAGATAAAACTATCACGGCCTTACATAGAGTTAGGAGCTATAAAATGGAAAAGAAAGAGAAAGTGAAGGAATTTAATCAACTCTTTACTACAGTCCTTGATAATTTTTCTGTTGTGACTGCTCCCTTGGAATCCATGGAAATTGAATATTACACTTGAGCTTTGATTCCTTCCATAAGTATGTTTGTTAAACGAGCTGGCAAAGATTCCTTAGCTAGAAATGTACGTGCGCTGTTTAGGGGTCCCCAGATTCACCAAAACATTTCAAGAGATATCATGAGATATTTTGGTGAATCTCGGGAGATATATTTCAAGAGATTCCATAAGTATGTTTGTTAAACGAGCTGGCAAAGATTCCTTAGCTGGAAAAGATTCCTTAGTAGGTAGAAGGCATGTATAATAATAAATGAAGGTAGATAGAATTGAATGTGTAGATTAGATAGTTTTAGAGCGTAAGAGGGAAACGGGATATAGACACCTTCATTGCGTATTGTAACATAGGCAGCATTAATGTATGAAGAGCACAGAGGAGAAGCAGAGAGTTGTGTAGCAGACTCCATGTACAGAAGTTCTGAATTAGTACAAAGAAAATTGTGATTCAGACTCATGGTGTTCATATATTCTCTGTGTATGCATCTTTGAATGTTATGCTCATGAATGTTTTACTCTTTCTGTCATGCAATTGCTTTTATGTTATGTATGAATGATTTCTTGTTGAATGTTTGAAATCTGAGAGAGAGAGAGAGGGTAATGGGAAATTAGTTTCAATTATTTCTCTATCTAAGCAAGAGTTCCTACAAGGAGCGCAGTTAAAGTGTCCGCAAGGAGTGTGTTGACAAAAGGTTCAGAGGTTTGTCTTTGAAGCTCAGAAGAGATAGCTTTTGTTCTCATTTCCACAGAAGTGCAGTCGGGCACAGGAGTCGTGCAAGGAGTGCGCAAGCCAAGTGAAGTCTTAGGTTTGTGAACCTGAGAGAAGAATTTAGAGACTGCTGCTGCAGGAGTGCGCAGGGTCGAAGGGGTTCACGCACTTGAAAGTGTTTGAAAATCTGCTGCAAGGAATGCGTGCAGGGATTTTGTGAAAGGTTCAGAGTTGGAAAAAGTTCAAAAGGATTCAAAGCCTTCGAAGTGGTCGAGGGAAAGCGTAGCAACGTCGGACCGCAGAAGGATGAGCTCTCAGAGGAAAGACCGGACGGTCGAGATTCTCTGAGGAGAATTCATGAATTTTCATAAGCCATTAGATCTCACGGAGAAGCAAGGGAGTTACCGCGAGTATTCCTAAGGGTTCTAAGCTCAGGAGGAGTAGGACCGTAGATCCAAGCCATAAGGGTCGTTGGATTTACACGTGGAATTCTATATCGGGGTTTCGTAGGTTGGAGTCCCATAAACTTTGCAACGGGAATCGCGAAATCACAAAACGCGAAGTCTCGAAAGCCAAAGGATTGTGTGGGGCTAGAGGAGTCAGCAAAGTGGACAGGTGGCGCACTATTGACACGGAATCAAACTCCGTTGACCATTTCAGAATTTCGTGGAGAGTGAAGTTCTGAACACATTGCATTTGGATTCGCGATATTGCGAAGTCTGAAGTCCAGATGAAGTGAAGTGGCGTTGAAAATTCAAGGCTGGCGAGCGTATTGGAGTTTTGGCAAATCAGGATTCGGGAGTCGATAATCGCGATAAGTGTTGGTTGTGGAGCCTGATTATCTTCCTGATTCAGAGGTCCTTGCTTTCAACCATGTTTATACCCCATGAAGTATTTACACCCCAGAAGTATGTACACTCTTCCACGCGAGGGAGTGCAGAGGGGGGGTACCCCCTCTGCGGGGTCTGGGGGGCCTATCCCCCCGGCTGGGGGGTCTGCGGGCAAGCGGCCCCCCAGCGAGGGTTCGGGGACGAAGCCCCCGAAGCAAAAAATTTCCTTATAAAAGTATATTGTAATTTCATTGTAAATCTGGACCGTTCATTATAAGGTCACAGATCTAACGGTAGAGATTATGTTAGGGTTTTTTGCCCTAGAAGGCAACCCTCTTTTATGAGGGAAATTTATTGCGGCTATGATCGATGGTGAATATTGTATTCTGAGAGAGGAGACTGTGAGAGAAAGAAGAGGAAGTTACAGTGGGTTTTTCTGTAGGTTGTATCCCTTCATTTGCTGGATAATAATAAAAGAAGGACCTGGCAATTTCTCTGGTGGATGTAGCCCACACTGGGTGAACCACGTAAATTTGTGTCTCTCTTGTATTGTGTGTCTTCTATGTTTTGTTTCTGCATTTGTTTTATTTTATTGCTCCGCGGTCCTGTTTTTCTAACAATAAGGAAAATTTCGAAAAGGAAAGAGGAAAGGTCAGCATTGACTGTTTCAGGTTTCGGGGATTCGAGAGACCAACGCTTGACCACCAGATTTGCGAAGTTGCGAAGTCCGACCTCCCAAGTGCAAAGAGGGGATCCCGTGAGAGTTTGTTGTGGGTGCAGATTTCCTGATAGGGAAATAGAAGAGCCGTTTTAGAGTTCTTCGAGCCAGTGGTAAAGGAAAGATCCTGTGTGCACACAGACCTTCCAATTTTTCGATTGAGGAGGGCTGCGTTGCCATCAGTTTGGTATCAGAGCCCAGAAAGGTTCTTTTCTTTATGTAGCAGAGAAAAAGAGAATTCACCATGCCGCCAAGGAGAAGGGACAGACAATGACCCGATCTACCAAAGGAGAGGGAAATGCCGAGAAGAAGAGGCAGGCAAATGACGGATCCAGCCATGGAGAGAGAGATGTGTGATCTACGAGCCAGACTCAAAGACATGGAGACAGCACAAAGGCATATAGTCAGTGCTGGGAATCTTAGTGATTCCGAAAGTGAGATTGAGGCTGAACATGAAGGAGAAGTTGTAGTTGAGGATGCAACAAATAAACATTTGATTAGGGCTATTGCAAGAATGGGTGCAAGAGCAAAGATGGACATTCTAGTTTATGAGGGAAATCTGGATGCAAAGGAGCTTCTAGACTGGATTAGAGCTCTGGACACATACTTTGACTATGAAGATGTTGAAGAAGACAAGAAGGTCAAGCATGTTGTCACTAGATTGAAGGGACATACAGCATTGTGGTGGGATGAAATACAAGCTGACAAATGTTGCAAGGGCAAGAAGAAGATAAAAAATTGGGATAGAATGATCGTGAAGATGAAGGCAAAATTCATCCCTAGAGATTACTAGATTAATTTGTTCAGGAGAATGCAGAACCTGAGACAGAAGCTAATGACAGTGAAAGAATACACTGAAGAATTCTATAAGCTGAACATCAGGGCAGGTCATCGGGAGAGCGATGATGAAAAAGTTGTTAGATATCTGAATGGTCTGAGATATGACATTCAGGATGAGATGAGCATGGTAACCATCCGAACAGTGGAAGATTCTTATCAGATGGCTCTGAAAGCGGAAGAGAAGCTGAGCCGAAAGCAGGGTCAGAAAGGTCGAGGCAGAAGTCATCCCAGAGGCAAATCAATTGCCCAGGATAAATATCAGAAGCCCAAGGAGGACTGGAAGAAACCTCAAACTCGAACTGAGAGAGGTGGAAGTTCACAGCGAGGGAAACACACTGAGCAGAGAGGAGATTATGATGATAACAATACTTTTCCTCGTACTAGAGATAGAGGAAGAGGAAGAGGTGGAGTAATAACATGCTTCACATGTGGAAAGAATGGGCACAAGTCTTACGAGTGTCCAAATAAAAAGAAGGAGAGTGGAGAAGCTCACATCGCCGAAGCACAGAGGCAGGATGTTGAGGCAGAAGATGCTGAAGGCGGAAGATCGGTGATGATGCGAAAATCTCTTTTAACACCAGAGAAGGAGGTGGAGAGTTCAGTCCAAAGAACCAGAATTTTCCAGACTGCTTGCAAGACCAAGGACAGGGTATGCAAGGTCATCATGGACAGTGGTAGCATAGATAACCTCATTTCTATGGAGATGGTAGAAAAGCTGGAGCTGGAGACGATTGATCATCCGAGCCCATACAGAATTTCGTGGGTACAAAAAGGACATCAAGTAACTGTCACTAAACAATGTTTAGTTGAATTCAAGATAGGAGGATATAATGATAAGATATTATGTGATGTCATTCCTATGGATGTTTTTCATCTATTGTTGGGTAGACCATGGAAATATGACAGAAATGTGATTCATGATGGGAGAATGAACACATATACCCT
The DNA here is from genome assembly GCA_009831015.1 of Picea engelmannii. Classification (NCBI taxonomy): domain Eukaryota; kingdom Viridiplantae; phylum Streptophyta; class Pinopsida; order Pinales; family Pinaceae; genus Picea; species Picea engelmannii. Next base: position 1,636,405 of record ML778512.1, on the reverse strand, counting down.
GGAGAAGAATGGGAGGACTCACATGTTGCTTCCAATTAAGGACAAGGAGGTGAAAACAGAAGTAAGCAACACTATACTTCTCATGAGTGGGAAGGAACTTCTTATAGAGGTCAAGAAGAAGGAGGAGCTACAATTCATAGTGGTCAGGAAACTAGAGATTGTTTTGACCAGCACAAGAGTGGATGATTTACCAGAAGAAATTCAGGAACTGCTGGAAGAGTTCACTGACATAGTAGTGGACGAATTACCTCGTTCGTTGCCACCGATCAAAAGTGTGAGTCATCACATTGATCTCATACCAGGAGCCAGTTTACCAAACAAAGMTGCGTACAGATTGATGCCGCAAGAGAATGAAGAAGTCAAAAGACAAGTCCAGGAGTTGTTGGACAAAGTTTTGGTCAGAGAGAGCTTGAGTCCATGTCTTGTTCCAACATTACTCAGTCCGAAGAAAGAYGGAGGCTGGAGGATGTGTACTGACTTGAGGGAGATTAACAAGATAACCATCAGGTACAGATTTCCATTGCCAAGGATGGATGATCTCATGGATTGCTTGAATGGAGCAAAGTATTTTTCAAAGATTGATTTGAAAAGCGGTTATCATCAAATCCGCATGAGAGAAGGTGATGAATGGAAGACAACATTCAAAACAAACGAAGGGTTGTATGAATGTCTTGTTATGCTGTTTGGATTAACAAATGCACCGAGTACCTTCATGAGGTTGATGAACGAAGTCCTAAGGGAGTTCATCGGAAAATTTGTTATCGTATATTTGGATGACATACTGGTTTAAAGTAAAATAGTGGCAGAGCATCTGAAGCATTTGGCTACAGTGATGCAAAGACTACAACAGGAGAAGTTGTTGATAAATATGAAGAAGTCCTCATTCATGAAGACAGAKCTCATTTACTTGGGATTTGTTATTTCTACAGATGAGTTGAGGATGGATCCAGACAAGGTGGAGGTAATCAAGAATTGGCCATCACCGAAGAATATCTTTGAGGTGAGAAGTTTTCACGGATTGGCTAGTTTCTACCGAAAGTTCATCAGGAATTTCAGTGGAATTAGTGCAGCGATGATGGATACAGTGAAGAAAAGACACAAGTCTTTTCACTGGACAGAAGAGGCTGAGAAAAGTTTTAATCTGTTGAAGAGGAAGATTAGGGAACAACCAGTTCTGGTGTTGTCGGATTTCTGAAAGACATTTCAAGTGAAATGCGATGCTAGTGGATTCGCAATCGGGGCAGTCTTGAGTCAAGAAGACAATCCAATAGCATACTTCAGCAAGAAGTTGAATGAAGAGAAAGTGAAATACTCCACTTATGATAAGGAGTTTTATGCTATTATACATGCATTGAAGAAATGGAGGCATTACTTGATCTCGAAAGAATTTGTCTTATACAGTGACAATCATGCACTGTAGTTTGTGACTCAACAGGAAAAGTTGAATCAAAGACATGTCAAATGGGTGGAATATATGAAAATTTTCACTTTTGTGATTAAACGTATTTCTGGTACTGCTAACAAAGTTGTTGATGCTTTGAGCAGGAAGTGTTTGCTATTGCAAGAGTTCAAAGTCAAAACGTTGGGTTTTGATGATCTCAAGAACATGTACATAGATGATCAGGATTTTAAAGAGGCGTATGAAGCAACTAAGAATCCAATTCTCAGGGATAGAAGCCAATGGACAGAATACATGATCCAGGAAGGATTATTGTTTAAGGGTAACCAACTGTGTATTCTGAAATGCTCCATGAGGGAGAATCTGTTGAAGGAGAAACACAGTGGAGGATTGGCAGGACACTTTGGTCACGATAAGATGTTCGCAAAGATGAATGAGTCATATTTTTGGCCAGGAATGCGAACAGATGTCAAGAGATTCGTGGACAGATGCAGAATTTGCCAGCATTCGAAGGGAAAGAGACAGAATGTAGGGTTTTATCAACCATTGCCCATACCAGAAAGGTCGTGGGATGCAATTAGCATGGATTTTGTATTGGGGTTGCCAAGAACGTGAAGAGGTTTTGATTCAATATTTGTGGTGGTGGATAGATTTTCCAAGATGGCACACTTCATTCCATGTCAAAAAACCAGTGACACAACTCACATTGCGAATCTGTTTTTCAAAGAATTCGTTCGACTTCATGGTTTGCCAAGGAGTATAGTCTCGGATCGAGATACCAAGTTCATAGGGCACTTTTGGAGGACCTTATGGAAGAAGCTGGGAACTAACTTGTCATTTAGTTCAGCTTATCATCCTCAAACGGATGGACAGAAAGAAGTAGTAAACAGAAGTCTGGGAGACTTGCTGAGAAGCTTGGTGACAGAACACCATAGCCAGTGGGACAACATATTACCACAGGCAGAATTTGCTTATAACGACTTAGTTAACAGGAGCACAGGGAAAATTCCATTTCAGATTGTCTATGGCATGCAGCCGAGAGGAATTTCTGAATTGAGGGATTCATAACAAATTGCAACTAGGAGCACTAGTGCAGAAGATTTCGTAGAGGCGATGAAGGAACTTCACAGCCAGGTGAAGGAGCGATTGCAGAATTCAAGTTAGGAATATAAGCGCAGAGCAGATCAACACAGAAGACAACTTCAATTTGAGGTTGGTGATTTGATTCTGGCACATTTGAGAAAGGAAAGGTTCCCAAGAGGAACATATAATAAATTAAAGATGAAGAAAATCGGACCATGTAGGGTCTTGAAGAAATTTGGGGTGAATGCGTATGAGATTGAATTACCCGATGGGATCGAAATTTCTCCGATATTCAATATCTCAGATTTGTACCCATATAAAGCTGAGGAAGCAGGGACAGGAGATGAACATCCATTGATTCAGTGGACGAAGCAGATGCCAGTTGCAGATAAGCCACAGATGGAGCGCATACTGGATAAAAGAGTAAGCGAGAATACCAGGCGGAAAGAATAATTTGAATATTTGGTCAAATGGAAGGGCCATTCAGTTGAAGATGCCAGCTGGGAGAATGAAGCAGAGATCTAGAAGCATGGAAACACAGTGCGCGAGCTCATGGACAGGAGCCCATGAAATTTTTCAAGCCAGGGAGTATGATGCAGGAGCATCTCAAGCAAGCCAGCGCAGAAGCAAAAGGCAGCTAGGCAAGTGCCAGCGCAGATTTTGAAATTACCTTGAAGTTGATGCGCAATCTTAAATGAAGTCATTAAGAATAAGCGCACTTGTAAAATGTAAATAAACCTTGAGTGATTTGCTCTCGTCCTTAGTAGGTAGAAGGCATTTATAATAATAAATGAAGGTAGATAGAATTGAATGTGTAGATTAGACAGTTTTAGAGCGCAAGAGGGAAACAGGATATAGACACCCTCATTGTGTATTGTAACATAGGCAACATTAATGTATGAAGAGCATAGAGGAGAAGTAGAGAGTTGTGTAGCCGACTCCATGTACAGAAGTTCTGAATTAATACAAAGAAAACTGTGATTCAGACTCATGGTGTTCATATATTCTCTGTGTATGCATCTTTGAATGTTATGCTCATGAATGTTTTACTCTTTTTGTCATGCAATTGCTTTTATGCTATGTATGAATGATTTCTTGTTGAATGTTTGAAATCTGAGAGAGAGAGAGGGTAATGGGAAATTAGTTTCAATTGTTTCTCTATTTGAGCAAGAGTTCCTGCAAGGAGTGCAGTTGAAGTGTCCGCAAGGAGTGCGTTGACAAAAGGTTCAGAGGTTTGTCTCTGAAGCTCAGAAGAGATAGCTTTTGTTCTCATTTCCACAGAAGTGCAGTCAGGCATAGGATCCGTGCAAGGAGTGCGCAGGCCAAGTGAAGTCTTAGGGTTGCGAACCTGAGAGAAGAATTTAGAGACTGCTGTTGCAGGAGTGCGCAGGGTCGAAGGGGTTCAAGCACTTGAAAGTGTTTGAAAATATGTCGCAAGGAATGCGTGCAGGGATTTTGTGAAAGGTTCAGAGTTGGAAAAAGTTCAAAAGGATTCGAAGCCTTCGAAGTGGTTGAGGGAAAGCGCAGCAACCTCGGACCGCAGAAGGACGAGCTCTCAGAGGAAAGACCGGACGGTCGGGATTCTTTGAGGAGAATTCGTGAATTTTCGTAAGTCGTTAGATCTCACGGAGAAGCAAGGGAGTTACCGCAAGTATTCCTAAGGGTTCTAAGCTCAGGAGGAGTAGGACCATAGATCCAAGCCACAAGGGCTGTTGGATTTACACGTGGAATTCTATATCGGGGTTTCGTAGGTTGAAGTCCCGTAAACTTTGCAACGGGAATCGCGAAATCACGAAATGCAAAGTCCCGAAAGACAAAGGATTGTGTTGGGCCAGAGGATTCAACAAAGTGGACAGGTGGCGCACTATTGACACGGAGTCAAACTTCATTGATCATTTCAGAATTTCATGGAGAGTGAAGTTTCGAAAACATTGCATTTGGATTCGCGATATTGCAAAGTCCGAAGTCCCGATGAAGTGAAGTGTCATTGAAAAGTCAAGGCTCACAAGCATATCGAAGTTTCAACAAATCGGGATTCGGTAGTCGAAGAGACAAGTTACTCGAAACCGCGACCGTCGAAATCGCGATAAGGAAAATCCCGAAAAGGAAAGAGGAAAGGTCAGCGTTGACTGTTTCAGGTTTCGGGGATTCGAGAGACCAACGCTTGACCGCCAGATTTGCGAAGTTGCGAAGTTCGACCTCCCAAGTGCAAAGAGGGGATCCCGTGAGAGTTTGTTGTGGGTGCAGATTTCCCGATAGGGAAATAGAAGAGCCGTTTTAGATTTCTTCGGGCCAGTGGTAAAGGAAAGATCCTGTGTGCACGCAGACCTTTCGATTTTCTGATTGAGGAGGGCTGTGTTGCCATCACTAAGTTTAACCAATTTGATTCAAAAATAACATGACTGTAATAAGGGGGGAAAAATTGTTCTACCATTTAAACCAATGACTAAACATGGATCAAGATAGCTCGGAATTAATTATGGAATTCACACTGTCTACATTCTTTATCACAATGTTGTCTGTCTTCTTAAGACGTTTGACTTGTCTCTGTTCATTTTCTCTGAGGTCACGATTTTCCTTTATGAGTAATTCATTGTGATTTGTGAGCATTTTAATTTGAGCTTGGAGAACAGGAATATCAACATAGTATTGTTCAATCCAATGCAGGAAGACCTTGCAATGCATAGAAGGAGAGATATGTCGATGGAGCGTATAGTTGGGCGTGGGTAGATCAATACTACCTATTGTGAGCCCCTGACCAAGATTAATACCAGTAAACCCATCTTTACCCTCGAGGCATGGTGGAAGGTTATTAACAAATTCATATAGTTGAGCAGGATTGGATTTTTGACAATCTGGATCTTCTTCTGCCAGGAAATTTTCAATTTCGGGATTTGAAACCTCATTTATCTCGATCGGGTCGATCGAGCTCAAATGAGGTTTAGATCGATTCCTTAAATTTCTCGAGATGACCTGACCAACCCTTTTATTTCGGAACCCTAACGTTGCATGCTTCTATTTTGACTTCTTGTGAGACTTGTCGACATAGGGTTTCATATTGGCGTTATGGCCATTATCCAAATTATGCATAGGAGGTTCACTCCACTCACACTCTACAGCCTGTTGCTCATGTGGGAATCGACTGGGCAGTAATTTGTTTAGGGGTTTTGTGGCTGGCTTATTATTTGGACTATCAAAGTGTTATTTTACCAAAAATTCATCTGAATTAGGGCTGACAATAGAAACAAAACCATTTCTCACTAAAACTCCATCCCAACAGTCGCCTATGGTTTTCAAATGATGTGTTACCAGAATCTTGATTAAGCCGTGGTGAAACAAACTAGAGTTGAGGCTCTGTTTTTTATACCTCTTAGACATCTTGTATAGGCTTCTGAGAAAATAGAAAGGCACATTCAAATGAAAACCTATGAAGTGTATAAGCAACTATAAATGATAGAGAAACACTAGACCATAACATCCCTCACAGGTCACAAACTGTTTAAGGACTGACAGGAGACCATGCCATATAACCTTAAGAAAAGAAACAGGAATACCTTTTTCATAGCAATCGATCTTTCTAGAGGTCACGAAGAGGCTCCAGGGCACTTCTTCGATTTTCGAGTTCTTGAACCACTTCTGACCGGTGGATGGAATCCGGGTGGCTTCGCTCATGAAATCCTCAATCACCTCCAACTGAATATCTCCAACTTTCTCCCTATACCCATCAAAAGTTTGTGTGAATTCCTTGGCCACATGAAGGTTATACCCTTCGAACCTCTTGATGAAAGTATCCCTGCCCCAGCCTTTCAAATTTTTGACTGCATCATCATGAGACAACAATGCTTGAGAGCCATTTGGCTCTCTTCAGACAATAGGAGCCATTAAAACTATGATTGATCTACAACGAGGGCGACTCAAGATATCTCCAGGTTTCAATGGCAGGAGTAGGAGAAACAAATATGAGCAAATAAAATGGAAAGAAACCAAGCAAAAACCCTGCGCAATCATGGTATAAACATCAAGGTTTTGGTCATGAAGTTTGGGCACTCCTTGTAATGAAAACCTCGTGTACAGGGCATGCCAAAACCCTCAACTCATAATGATAAACTTAATAATTCACTCTTCCAGCAAAAGATCAAGTACAGGATACGATACTTGTGCATTAATTCCCATGTCTAGAAATGACTATAGTTGATTTGCAAAGGTTTCAAATAAACGTGTTTATAATTCAAATGTGAATCAACTAAGGTATCATATCAATATTCAACACACTCAAAGGAAAATCATGCAAGTATTAAATATAGAGTAGATGCAAGCACAATGACCCTTTAAAAGAATACTTTGAATAGGGATATAATACGAAACTAATTTTTCATGCTTGATTCATGCTTTCAGTCATGAATCAAGCATGAAAACGCAAATTTTTTAAAGAGTTATCAAACATATTTTATAACCCAGTAATCATCCCAAATGATAATATGAGGTGAAGGCAGCTACAAAAAGTGTTGTTTATCGTTCAAATAGTGAAAACATGTAGGGCTACCAACAGTGGTGACTTACTGGGCGAAGCAGTTATCTCTACATCACCAGAGAATCCATGTTAGGACATATCAGAATGGTTAAAAAATTTAAAGAACAGTCGATAGGAAGTCAAGTATCCCAATCAAACTCAAAAACATCACACGGTCTAGTGCCAAATGTCTTTATGTTCAAATGCAATCTGGTGACAAGTTTTAATTACGAGAGAGATGATATTTAAGACAATGACTCTGACACTGTTGACAGGGTTGTTGCTACCAGCAAGCATCCATAGCCTCCACAGGGATGTCAATTAACCTACTATGGCTCCTCTATCATGTCTAAGAATTATCAATTCAAGATGAAGGACATTTCACGATTAGTATCAAAATGTATACCTGATAATTTTCTTGAACCCAACATTGCTTTGCTACCAGCGGGCCTGTTCAGTACCCCGACGAAGTTGTCTTGGTATCATGCATGTATTTACCCGCTACCTGTAGACCTTTTCAGTATCTCGGTGGGTTTACAGACACTTCCCATAGATCTCTGGAAGTTATTTTCAATTTGACAAAAAATTTATGATCTTTAGGAGAGAGGGGTTGTTGTTGGGTATTCTACCCTACGGACTAATAAGCTAGGGCTCTAAACTTATACGCAGATCATGACCCTCAAGACTTAACTTTTAACCTTCTACCCAAATCTGAAACCCCGATTTTCACATGCACACCAGAGAAGAATGAACCAACCTTTTTCCGATGGCTGAAGTAGATCCTCCGTTGAGCTTCTTATCCCCTTGCTGTTGATGCTCCTTCCAAAATCTTCCCTGCAATCAAGACAAGACTATGCATGCATGCTACTGATCTATTCTAAGGTTAGAGATAAAAACACAAATCAAATAACATAGATAAGACTCATGTATCNGGGACGGGAAAAGTATCTTTTTCATAAACTTCAATATGAACCAACTTACAATGATTTATGAGGCCTGTCACCATTCCACGATCCTGATCCTGGGCTCTTCCTCTTCTTTTTTGTCCTCCAACTGCTGCTTCTTGAGTTTCTCCTAAAGCTTGAGGCAAGGCTATAGGGTTGGGACAAACTGGCTTGGCAATTTGGCAGAGTTTCTTTGCTATGATTTTCCTCCCTTGAATAGTACCCCTACCCCTCCTTTTATAGGCTAGAAGGAGCTAGGGTTTTTGGCGAACTCTCGGCCATGCA
>ML778512.1:1605646-1617824 GCA_009831015.1 Picea engelmannii | reverse complement strand
GGAAGAAGACTAAGGACCTCGAACGGATTCGAGACCAACGAAGCTCCGTGGCAAATGCTAACGACGGATTCCCTTAACAGATCTTTTATATGTGTTCTCCGCAACGCTCAGTCCAGCTTTGGAGGGGTTATCTCCGCTGCCTTTCCTTACGCGACCTCGTGTTTAGCCCCTGTGTTAGAGGGGGGTCCTGAATAACTTTTCGTAACNGGACTTCTACACTCCCTAATGACAGACTCCAATGTTTGTTTTGGGTGGCCTTGGAGAATTTACTCTCCAACCTATTCCAAGGCCCTATCCTGAGCTAATGTGTCCACCCTACAAACAGAAAATTCTACTTGATTTTATTAAGCGTTTCTTTTAATGGGATTTTGAAATCTCAAGGTGTGGAAGTGAAACTGGTGATGTGTAAAATAGGCTCAAAGCAAAATGCACAGAAATGCTGAAAACAAACTTTTTCTAAAATGCAAAACTAGCAACTTTTCAATGAAAAGACTTCTTTTCTTTTTCAGATTTACTAAGATTTTATGTAGTAAATGAAGAGAACTTTCGCTCAGATCTGCAAGCTACTTATACTAGACATGCACTGAAAAACTTATGCAAAAGACTTCTTTCCAAGCTACTGCTGCAACAACTCAATCCTCAATCCAAGAAAAAATGAAGCAAAAGATTGTTTTTTATTTCGTTGTAAAATCACACAACAAGGAAAAAATGATGACAAGTTTAAAACCAAGAGAAATAAAAAGAAAAACTCTGGCTTAAAGCACAGATCGCAAACAGAATCAGAGCATGAAAATGCAACCAAGCAATCTCAACAACACCAATTCCTACACTTGCCTAAAAACCATGAAATAAATGTCTTTTCTGTCAAAAAATCAAATAACAAGCACAAGCTAAGGGGGAAATGCCTCAACCTGTTGACTGTGCAGCCCCAAACTCTAAACCTCTGATAGGAGCTCTTCTCACCACAGGAGGGGATGACTGCCCCACCCAAGCTGAAAAACTACCTAACAGACCCTCGACTGTCACCAAGACAACCCGCGTGTACCCGCGTGCTGAACTACTACAGAGCGCGGGTATCCGCGTGCTAAGCTTAAGCAGGCCGCGGGTATGTTTAAAAACTAAGAAAAAATCACACACAGCCAATCTAGTCCTGAAAAAGGCTTCTGGTACTGATAACCAGAGTCTCTGACAGGCTGAGATGCTATCACTCTAATAGAAAAAACAAAAGAAAATTTGCGAACAAGGAAACAAATGCAAAGAATGGCCGACACTATCACCAACAAGATAAACTTGCACAGAAAAGGGGGGCTTTGAGTCCTATAACTCTGATGAACCAAAGAGTCCTTGAATATGGACTAAGGACAAGCTGCTGGCCTACCCCTCAGGCAAGAACTATCTCATTAATATTAAATCTTATTGCCAACACTTGCAAAACAGACTGAAGAACAAGACAATAAACTAACAGAACCCAGACAGGATCCAGAAAGCCCCCTGAGAAGATGAACCTATGACAGGGAAGAGGAGACTGCCTCTCTAGCTTCCTGAAAACTACACGCTACTGAAACCACTATAGCCCACGGATACCTGCGTGCTATAGACAGTTAGGGCGCGGGTTACCCGCGTGCAGGCCTTCTGCAGGCCGCGGGTACCTCTGTGTGTCCCGAAAAGAAAATGTCGAGCATCAGTCAAAGAGAACTGGTATTGATAACCAGGCTCTCTGCTAGCTTTCGACTAACAGAAAACAAAAAATAAGCAAAGAAACTGAAAACTAATTCTTTGAACTACCAAAAAGATCTTTCACCAAACCAGGAGACCCTAAGAGTAAAATATCCCGAGTGGAGTCGCCAATTCTGTTGTTGGGTATTCTACCCTACGGAATAATAAGCTAGGGCTCTAAACTTATACGCAGATCATGACCCTCAAGACTTAACTTTTAACCTTCTACCCAAATCTGAAACCCCGATTTTCACATGCACACCAGAGAAGAATGAACCAACCTTTTTCCGATGGCTGAAGTAGATCCTCCGTTGAGATTCTTATCCCCTTGATGCTGCTTCTCCTTCCAAAAGCTTCCCTGCAATCAAGACAAGACTATGCATGCATGCTACTGATCTATTCTAAGGTTAGAGATTAAAACACAAATCAAATAACATAGATAAGACTCATGTATCCGGGACGGGAAAAGTATCTTTTTCATAAACTTCAATATGAACCAACTTACAATGATTTCTAAGGCCGGTCACCGTTCCACGATCTTGATCCTGGGCTCTTCCTCTTCTTTTTTGTCCTCCAACTGCTGCTTCTTGAGTTTCTCCTAAAGCTTGAGGCAAGGCTATAGGGTTGGGATAAAACTGGCTTGGCAATTTGGCAGAGTTTCTTTGCTATGATTTTCCTCCCTTGAATAGTACCCCTACCCCTCCTTTTATAGGCTAGAAGGAGCTAGGGTTTTTGGCGAACTCTTGGCCATGCATGGCTCGGAGTTCCAGTTAACTGACAAAAAGCCTCGTGTCCCGGCAGAAACTTTCCTGATTTTTTGCTTTGTTAGGTACCCGCGGGCTGTTTTGGGTTAGCCTGCGGATGCTCGCGTGCAGTATAAGGACAGCAAGCGGATGCCCGCACCCAGTGAGAAGTTAGGGCGCGGGTTGCTCATTTTAAGTGGTTTTTTGAGGAATTACTCAGCATGGCTTTGGCTAGGAAGAGGCATGAGTAGGCCTGATGCCAGGTAAGCAGGGATAGTGCAATTTGGGGTTATAACAGGGGTGATGCTGAAAATTTCAAATTCTAAAACACTTGATATTTTCCAACTTTAATTTTTTGCTTGATGACCTTCATCATGATCTGAATATAGTTTTCTGATAAGAACAATTTTTTTAGGACAAGAAGGCATATCGAGTTGTTTTCTTTAAAAACAGGGACAGCGGAAAGAGCTTTAATGATGATCGTATCTTCTCACGATTATAAAGTGAAACTAGGAAGGCTATTTCAAACAGAAAATTTCCTTAGCTAATTTGTGTTTCAACAATTTACAACACTGATACTTTGAGATGACTTTGACTATTTCTTTATAATGAGGCATTTTAGTTTCCTTTCATGAACTAAATGGTGGCACAGACATAAATTTATTCAAAACGCAGTGGAAAAACAAGCAAAATGAAAAGAACCAAAATCAAAAACAAAAACAAAATTTAAAAAAAAAAAATATGTACAGAGGTGAATCTGGAGTCATCAGGAAAAATACCTCTTGATAGCTTGGCCATTCACTGGAAAAGTGTTTGGCTGCCCCTCCAAATCATGTAGACGGAAAGAGCTAGGACCTAGTTTTTCAGAGATTACGAATGGTCCCAACCACAGATTTTGGAACTTGGTGTGTTCCCCTTTTCCCTCGTGGGGTTTATCCCATTTGAGAACCAGGTCTCCTACCTCGAAGTTCCTATCTGAAGAAGAGTTTGAGTCAAACCAATTTTTAACAATCTGTTGATGTTGATCCAACTTATTCTTCGCTTGCGTTCTTACTTCCTCCAGCTTTAATAAAGCATTGATTCGATTTTCGAGAGGAGGACAAACCTCTTCTTGAACTTTCTGCGATAATTGCAGAGATGGGAGTAAAACATGAGGAGGCAGGATTGCTTCTCTCCTGTAAACGAGAAAGAAAGGAGAATTACCAATAGAGTTTTTTGGTGCCACTCTATCAACCCAAAGTGTATTAAATAGTGCATTGTGCCAGTTCTTAGGGTTTTCAGAAACTGTCATCTTGATGATCTTGATTAAATTTTTGTTTGTTGATTCTTCTAAACCATTTCCTTGGGGGTAGTAGCTGGCAGAATATTTTAATTTGATCCCTTTTTCTAAATCGAGCATGTTCATATACAGGGATGAGAAATAATATGCATTATCGAATACTAAACATTCAGGAATGTCGAATCTAGTAATGATATTCGAATTAAGGAAAGATACTACCTGATTCGTGTTTACCACTTTCAAAGGTGCAGCCTCAGACTATCTGGTAAAATAATTTGTTGTTGTAATAATATACGTGTGTTTCTTTGACGAAGAATGATTGATTGGGCCAATGATGTCAAGACCCCACTACTAAAAAGGTGAATATATAGTAACGGGTTGTAAAGGGAATGATGCCTTTTTGACCCATCCAGCAGCCTTTTGGCAGATTATACATTTGCGACATAGGGTGTGGGCATCCTTAAAAAACGTGGGCCAATAGTATCCAACCCTTAATACTTTGCGGGTAGTGGTGTCTTCTCCAAAGTGTCCACCAGCTTCACCTGCATGAAGTTCAGATAGCACTTTCCCTGCTTCATCTTTTTCCAGACAACGCATAAGAACACCGTCGAAATTCTTTCGAAACAAAACATCATTTATAAACTGGAAAGATGCATATTTTAACTTGAGTGCTCTTTTATTTCTAGGATCAAGATGGCGAGGGGAAGATCCATGTGTCAAATAAATTTAATATCATCATACCAAGATTTAGCAACAGGTTGTGTACAATTTACTTGTTTCTCATTGTGCTGATTTTTAGTCAAGATGTTAATTTGTTTTTCTTGTTTTTCAACTGTATCAACCACTATTTTACATAGGCCTTGACCTCTAACAATTTGTGTGGGAGTTATTCCAATTTCATACTCTTGTAACGACATCATCCAGTTTTCCTATTTTTCACCTAGTTCATTTTGTACTAACAAGTTTCTCACAGCAGAGTAAGGGACAATGACTTTAGTTTTGGATTTTAGCAGATATGACCAGAAGTGTTTCACTACATTAAAAACAGCATACGCATGTTGATCTACAGTTGGGTAATTCAGTTCATCTCCTTTAAAAGATGATCTCATGAAGGCAATGGGTATTTCATTGCTTTAAACATTTTTTTGTGTTAACACAGCGGCATAAGATCAGTCGACGGCGAAGGTGTAAAGAGTGAAATTTCGAGAGAAATCATGACTCATCAAGGAAGGAGCTTCTATTATTGCCTTTTTGATAAAATCAAAAGCTTGACTTTCTTGGGGTCCCTAGCGATACTGAATGTCCTTTTTAATTAAATTTTGTAAGGGTATTACCATTTCTAAGAAACTTAGGACAAATCTTCTGACAAATTTAATCTGGCCTAAAAAAGATTGCATGGATTTTTTGGAGGAAGGAGGGGGAAGTTTGGAAATGGCTTGGGTTCTTTCGGGATCGATGATCATTCTGTTATTGGATACTATGAACCCAAGTAGTTTTCCTTGTTCTACCGCAAAGACTGATTTCTTAGGGTTGAGAGATATGTCATACTTTCGACATTGTTCTAGGACAGCCCTAAGGTGAGACAAGTGATCTTTCTTGTTTTTAGAATAAATGGTGACATCATCAAGATAGACCACTACTGAATGATTTATGAGACCAAAGAAAGCAATGTCCATTGCTTTCTGGAAAGTGGCCCCGACGTTTATAAGTCCAAAAGGCATCTTCCTGTAGGCATAAGTCCCCCATGGGGTACGAAAAGTGGTCTTGAGCTAATCTGGGGGTGACATGAGGACCTGGTTATATCCTGAAAAACCATCTAGCAGAGATAGTCTTTCTGAACCAGATACTTGTTGAAGGATTTGTTCCATCATAGGAACATGATAGTTTTCTTTATCAGACGCTCGGTTCAAGTTACGAAAGTCAACATGGAGTCGAATTTCACCGCTTTTCTTCCTTACAGGAACTAGATTAGACACCCATTGTGTGTGTCTCACTGAAAAAATTATCTTTGCATTAACTCAGTTATTTCTTGACCGTGGATTCTAAATTGGGGTGCATCTTTCTTAATTTCTGTTGGAATGATTGATTTTGTGGTTTCGTGGGAATGACATGTTGTATTATATTAGAATCAAATGTTTTTAGGTCATCGTATGTTCAAGCAAAAATGTCTTTGAATTCTTTAAATAATTTTTTGAAGGCAAATCATTCTTGCTCAGAGCATCCCATTCCCAAATTGATTTTTTGAGGATTATTTTTAGTCCCTAAATTCATCGTTCCATAAGTTAAGGAAGAATTGTTCGTTTTATAATTAACTGAACCTCTAAATTTATCATGCAAGTCATAAAACTTTTCTAGTCTTACAATAGATTTGGGGATAGAATTCACCATATCGGACGTTGATTCTGGAGATCTAGGATCTGATATTACCATGAAGTTGTGAAGGTTTTCATCGTGAGTGCCTTCGTTGATAACTGCGCCTTAGAAGGTGTCTTCCATATGTAAGAAGTTGATGATTTTATGATCATCGTCAAACACTCTCCAATTGGTGATGTTATCTGGGATTGACGGCATGAACAACAATTCAATCGAGAATGCATTAGGAGAAAGACCTTTTGTGGGAAACAGTTTAGAAGCAACATTAACCAATAAATCAACCTCCGAGTTACTTAGTCTAGGAATGGAATTTATGTTAAATGCTGAAAAATTTTGCATTAAACTCCATACCTCAGTTTGGTAGTTTTTCAGATGTGGTGACAAGCAATGTAAGGAGTTCCTTACCTACCTGGACACGATTTATGAATCACCAAATACCGTTAAATTTCTTACGTCCATATCCACAGCTTTCCTGGGTCCTTGCAAAAGCGCTTCATATTCGATGGTGTTATTGGTGCACTCAAACTCTAATCGACAGGCAATGAAAGTTTTATTACCTGAGGGATCAATGAGTACACATCCTGCACTGGCTCCTTCTTTGGATTTGGATTTGTCAAAGTACAATGACCAGATTTGAGCTTCGTCAGCAGTGTTTGACACACTTGGTGAAGAAGATGACTGAGTATAGGTCATAAGTTTTGATTGTCGCCTAGAATCAGTGAAAGGTGAAATTTTGGTCATGAAGTTACCAAAGAAGGTGTTCATTCCCTGCATTTCAAACGAATTAGTAGATGCAGTAAATGGTTCATTTGCATCATTTAGATCCATCACGGTATGCTTGAGATAGCATTCATGATTTATCCTGATCTTATTGGGATGTCCATTTTTCGGCAACCACAGATGAGACCAATCTATGGCAAAATAACCATGCAATTGTTCGGACCAGTCCCTGCTTAAAAAAGAACCATATACTTTAGGGATGTCAACAACAATAATGTCAATAATTTGATGAACCTTAGGATTAGAAGAAAACCTAACCAATACATTCTTAAGTTCACCTATTACCTTGGCGTTTGTCCGATCAAGTTGAATGATTTTGAGATCATAAGGTTGAACTTCGGCGTTAATTTTTTGACACACGGATAAAGGAATTACATTTGATGATGCACCGAAATCGACCATGCATTTATATACATTTCTATTAAAAAAATTTAAAGTTAACAAAAAAGGTCGAACATTTTTACGAGCATTAACAACATAATTCTGTTGATTTTTTATCGTTGTCCCTAAAATAGTCTTATCTACATTTGATACAATTTTTTCAGCTAAATCCCTTTTATATGGAGGTACATACATTGCTTTAGTAGGGATGTTTTTGGTTGTTTTGGAACTGGTTTCTGCAGTCTTCTCGTTGCTAGGATCATTGTTCTTACTATTTTCTGTGATAATTTGCAGCATTTTCTACAGAATAAGAGGGAATTTCAAAAGCTCAAAAACATAAATATTAGCCCTTAGTTTTTTTAGATCTTCAATCAAGTCATATTCTAAAACTGGGACTTCTAAACTCTGTTTTATTTCATATTGTTTCAACTGTTTTGGATGCACATTATTACTCATTTCAGAAGATGGTTTGCTCTATGTTTTTCTTCTCATGTTGTAAGGGTGGATAGTTTCAAAGTTTTCTTGGAAAATATTGTCAGAAAAGTGTCCGAAGATATTAGGAGATGAGTCCTCTTCTTCAGCTACTTCTTCCTCAACTATGTTTTCATAACTTTCAGGAGGGACAGAGTTATCATGTGCTTCAAGAATAGTTTGCAAAGCATATTGTAAGCTTTTGAAATTAAGACCTTCAGTGGTCGAGTTTGGCCAATTGGGAGGGAAAGGTTTTCTGAAAGGTGGTTTAAAACCACCTTTGCTTGAGGATGTCTCCTCGGCCAACCTCTTCAATTCCACGACTTGATTTGATAGTTTTTGAAAAGCCTTCTGCAAGATTTCTAGATCTAAAGTTTCTGGTTGAATTTTAGTGTGAGGAGGCCTAGTGAGGATTTCTACTTTCTTTTTAGAAGATGAAGTTGTTTTAGCTTCATTATTGAGATTATTCTTTAAACTTAATATGTCTTTCTCGATTTGGCTTGCCTCCTTGAAGGCTTCCAACAATGTAGACTTTTTAGACCTTTTAACTCAAATTTCTATATTATTATGTAGAGCTTTGGTGTAATATGCAACAATTAGACTCTCAGCAGGCATTGAATCTGTGGGAATTCAATTCTTTAACGTAAGAAATCTCTGGTTAAAATCTTTTACTTTTTCCTTAGGGTTCATTTTTAGGCTGGAGAGTTCCATAACCAAGACTTCAGGAGATTTATCATCTCCAAATTTCTCTAAGAAGCAGGTTTTGAATTTGTCCCAAGAGACAATGGTTTGGTGTTGTTGGGCGAAATACCATGTGGAGGCATTGCCCTCAAATGTATAAGGAAAAAGTTTGCATACTACATCTTCATGCTCTACACTTCAGAGTCTAATGGCCAACATAAACTTCTTTGTGTGATCCTCGACAGATTGTTTAGAATCTAGATCAAACTTAGGCAACCATTTCTCTAGATGTTTTGGTAACAGATGTTGAGGCCCAAGTACGGCCATGGCATCTTGATCGAGCCAAGGTCTGGCAATATTGTTTTGGTTTTCCATGGGTGTTGGTGGTGTCGAAGGCTGAGATGTTTTAGACGAGGAACTACCTTCATCAGATGATTCTCCTCCTAAAGAGGATGGAGATGAATGAGGTGGGGAAGATGGAATACCAGATCCTCTGAGTTCAAGGACAAGTGTTTCAATAGGATCTGTGGTATTATCTCCTGAATGGTTCAAAAGCAGACCAATGCCTTCAATTTGTTCTCAGATATCCGAGAAATCTAAAGGTTGATTAAAAGGCCTACCAGGTTGTCTAATATGGGCCAAGGCACTATGTGTCCTTATAAGTGACTGACGAACAATTTCTTGTATGTCATCCCCTTAAAGATTTTGTGTCACAGGTTCAACGGGAATCTCAGGATTTTCGTTAGAGGTAGTTGTTGTTTCCAAAGTAACATTGTTGTCGGAGCGACTACATGTTACTACAAGGGAGAGAGTGTGTGGGGGAGGATTCTTACAACTTCCACGTGCCATCAATTTAAATCAGGCCCTCCTTCTAGCACCATTTGTTGACAGGCGAAATTGACCGGCCGTCAACTTGGAAGAACAGATCCGGTCCGGGGTTGTCCAAGTAACCCAAGCCATTTGGTGTAACCTGTTCTGACGGGTTTAATGGCTCTGTTAGCCAATATAATATCCTAATATAAATAAAAGGAATAACTAACTAATGTTAAATAATAATATATACATAAACTCTAATATAATTATATGTATAAATGTATTTGAGCAGAAGAGGAAAACAATAAAAATACTACTTATGAACAGAATTTACATGTTGCAAGTTTTACTGGAAACTTACGAAATCAATGTAAAAATAATTGTTTTATAAAAGCATATAAAGAAAGCAAATTTGAATATTTTATGTTTTCTAATTATAAATCTAACAAAACTTGAATTAACCAAGTTATGAAACACAGATGTGCATATGGTCAAAGAAGATCTAAACTTTATGGTTTCACTAAAACATAAAATGACAGAAATTAGAAACAAAGAAACTAACCTGATATTAGTTCGTTAAATGTGTCGGTGCCTTTGTATGAATCAAAAGCATCCATATCCCACGCCTACAAGATAAATCTGCAATAGACTTATACTGAACTTTTCTGAATAAATTCAAAGAATGTATTGGCAACCAAGATTTAGAAACAAAATAGGGAACACATATTGATTCTGTGATCTTATGATCGCAAATGATTACAGTTAGATAAATCTATGTGTAATACATTCATTTCATTGTTCAACCAAACTTCAAAGAAAAAATCATGATATTCGAATTGAAAAAATGATCACAGTCTCAATATGCGGAACAACAAATCATAAACAATATTTATAACATGAATATCCTGAAACATAACATATCAATTAGTCTAAAGCTACATGACATATTAATATATCAAGTTTAAATAAAACAAAACATTAATGAAACACCATTCACAAAGCACCAAAGCCAAAATGTTGTACGTTGTTTCATTAAGTTTTAAAAGTCATTCGTCTATCTTTGGTTCTAGGCCAAGATGCCATTCACTTACAAAATGCAGAGTATTTAAAGAGTCTTTTTGAAAACTCATCTTCCTATCTCCTAGGATAGGATCAGATCCCATGAGATCAGAATATTACAAAATTGGAGGGCCTACAGCCACTCATAATCAAATTGTATCTTCAAAAATTATTAAAAGTTTTTTTCTTATTTACAAAATAAACAAAGAAGAGATACTAATCATCTAAATCGAACATCTTCCACCTCATAAAATCAGCATCAAGATATACCATATCCTGAAAAATGAAATAGGAACAAGTTAGATAATTTATTAACAACTAATTTCTAAATTTTATATAAAAACGACTTGGCTACATAATCAAGAGATTTTGTAGCTAGTCTTATATTGGCAAAAGAAATCTAAGTTTAACCAATTTGATTAAAAAATAACATGACCGTAATAAGGGGGAAAAAACAGTTTTACCATTTAAACCAATGACTAAACATGGATCAAGATAGCTCGGAATTGATTATGGAATTCACACTGTCTGCATTCTTTATCACAATGTTGCCTGTCTTCTTAAGACGTTTGGCTTGTCTCTATTCGTTTTCTCTGAGGTCACGATTTTCCTTTATGATTAATTCATTATGATTTGTGAGCATTTTAATTTGAGCTTGGAGAACAGGAATATCAACATAGTACTGTTCAATCCAATGCAGGCAGACCTCGCAATGCACAGAAGGAGCGATATGTCGATGGAGTGTATAGTTGGGTGTGGGTAGATCAATACGACCTATTGCAGGCCCCTGGCCAAGATTAATACTAGTAACCCCATCTTTACCCTCGAGACACAGTGGGAGGTTATTAACAAAGTCATACAGTTGAGTAGGATTGGCTTTTTGACAATCCGGATATTCTTCTTCCAGGAAATTTTCAATTTCAGGATTTGAAACCTCAATGATCTCGATCTAGTCGATCGAGCTCAAATGAGGTTTAGATCGATTCCTTAAATTTCTCGAGATGATTCGACCAACCCTTTTATTTCGGAACCCTAACGCTGCATGCTTCTGTTTTGACTACTTGTGAGACTTGTCGACATAGGGTTTCATATTGGCATTATGGCCATTATCCAAATTATGCACAGGAGGTTCACTCCACTCACACTCTATATCTTGTTGCTTATGTGGGAATTGACTGGCCATTACTTCGTTTAGGGGTTTTATGGTTTGCTTATTATTTGTACTTTCAAAGTGTTGTTTTACCAACAATTCATCTGAATTAGGGACGACGGTAGAAACAAAACTATTTCTCACTAAAAATCCATCCCAACAGTCGCCTATGGTTTTCAAATGGTGTGTTACCAGAATCTTGATTAAGTCGTGGTGAAACAAACTAGAGTCAAGGCTCTGTTTTTTATACCTCTTAGACATCTTGTATAGGCTTATGAGCAAATAGAAAGGCACATTCAAATGAAAACCTATGAACTGCATAAGCAACCGTAGATGATAAAGAAACACTAGACCATAACGTTCCTCACAGGTCACAAATTGTTTAAGGATTGACAGGAGACCATGCCATCTAACCTTAAGCAAAGAAACAGGAATACCTTTTTCACAACAATTGATCTTTCTGGAGGTCACGAAGAGGCTCTAGGGCACTTCTTCGATTTTCGAGTTCTTGAACCACTTCTAAACGGTGGATGGAAGCCCGGTGGATTCACTCATGAACTCCTCAATCACCTCCAACTGAATATCTCCAACTTCACCCTATACCCATCAAAAAATTTTGTGAATTCCTTGGCCACACGAAGGTTATACCCTTCGAACCTCATGATGAAAGTATCCCAACCCTGGCCTTTCAAATCTTCGACTACATCATCATGAGACAACAACACTTGAGAG
>ML778512.1:1506169-1594968 GCA_009831015.1 Picea engelmannii | reverse complement strand
TTTTGGACCAGCGTGAGCATCGCCTGCGTCAGAGAACCATCAAGGAAGTGCTAGTACAGTGGAAAGATATGACTCCAGCAGATGCCACTTGGGAACCAGCTACCATTCTGCACCAGTTTCCACATCGCAAGCCTTGAGGACAAGGCTGCTTTTAAGGGGGCGGACATGTTAAGGTCCTAACCTGCACATAGGTAGATCAATGTATTCAGATGTAATAAAGGTTAATATTAATAAGGCCTTTCAATAAAATAGAATAAGGCGGATGTAAGAAGACCTAATAGAAGCTTCCACTTCTAGAAGGATCTTCCTCTATATGCTTCTCTTAATAGACATATTTAGTATAAATAAGGGGTGAGGGTATGTGAACCCTAGCTTGGATATTATTGTAACAGAGCGCTGCTCGACTGGAGGTTGCCCCCTCGAAGAGGCCTGTGAACATTTCTTTCTGAATCAAAGTGCTTTTCTATTTCTATTTCGTATATCATTTCTATGTATTATGAAGATTATGCTGGATATTTTACTGTTATTCTGCCATTTCTAGCATTTTATTTCTGTTCTGCATATTTTATATATCTGGTATCTTGCAGAAAGACACCCACCACACAGGCCTCTGGGAGTGGTATCCAGCATGTAAATGAACCTGACACCCCAATGGAAATTTATGATTACACAATGATACTCCTAAAGAAAGGAGACTCACTCAAATGGGGCGATGTCTTTCAAATGTTCGAAACGAAAAATTTCCTCATTGATGATAAAGACCAAGATGAGCTTAAAGTGTTCAGGAATATCATAAAATAAGGAATACACAGAGTAGCAGTCTGTGTTGTAGTATTTCCCTATGCATATGTCATTTCTTGGATTCTCAATCATGTAGACTTGGAATACAAGAACATATGAAACACTAGGGGAGAGCCCATAGCTTCGTTCTAGCCAGTCGATATTGAAAAAGTTTACCATCTAGAGAAGGGAACCAAAAATTTAGATGAATAACTTCTCGATGTATTCAAGTGCACGATAAAATACTTGTTCAACACTTGGTACAAACCAAATAGATCATTCAAACATAGACCGACCAGTGGGTACCCCCCCACCACACTAAGGAATCCATATCAGTACATTGTGGCTATGCTCTGTAGATTGTACGGAGAGCCAGATGCTTCCAAATTTATTGTCATATATTCCCCTAATATACTATTGTGCAGACGAAGGGTCGTCATCCAGCTGGGTTGATATATTATCAGCAAACTTAATAGATTCCATCATGTTAGTAAAGTGGGTGTGCTCATTTAACCATAGACAATATAGCAATATTGTCACACAACCATAGGCACTAATTCCACCCCCGAGCACCTTGACCTTGACAGAGAGAAGAATTTCGGTAGAAAACCAATAGCTAACCAAGGCTAATGGAGAAATCAAAGATAACCAAAACTGATTAGAGAGTCCAACATAGAAAAACTAAAAATGCAGATTGCAAAACTATGACAACGGCTACTCCCTAGACTTGCGCACTATTGGACTTTTGCAGTGTGCACAAGTGGATTTCTGAAATTCTGAGAGATCTGGCTCAAATGAAAACTAGCGTCCTATATTTATACTTCTTTTTCCAAGCTGTCTCGGCTAAATTCTCCTTTTGGGTGATAAATACTTAATATATAAAATTTTCTTTAGCCGACTTCTCTTCTAGGGTTATATCCAAGTCTTTTCTTCCTTCCAGAATATTCTAATCTTATCCAAGGTTGTTAAGTTTTGAGCTATTATTAGGTTTCTTTTCAATTTACTAGATAACCATAGCATACATAGGATCACTGAGAGAAACACAATCACAAGATACACAACATTTATCTTGGGAAACCCTCATGGGGAAAAAAACCCAGCAAAAACTTCCTTAATATAGATAGCTAATACAATGCCAAGACAATAAACAAAACAATAGAGAATATCCAACACTAAGAAATGTGTTGATTTTTCAATAATCTAGGTTAAGCATGAAGTTCATTCCATTTTATCATTTAACTTAACCATAGACAATAATGTTGCAGCAACAAAGATCACAAGAAGAAACACCCTGCACAAGAACACAAGAAGTATCCTAGGAAACCCTTCTCAACAAGGGAAGAAAACTCAGCCAAATCATTTACTATATTCTTCAAGAGAAATACCTTCACCGCCAAGAAATACCTAGCACGCAAGAGGGTTCTCAAACCCTAGAAGACTAGTGCCCAAGAGAGGTGCGCAACTTCTCCCAAGTAGATGTACTTGCTGAAATTTCCAAACTCACAAGAAAGATATGTTTCCACAATGGGGAATTTCCCTTTACTAATATTAGACTTGTCCTATGAACTGAAGTGTCTATTGGCTCAACAAGGCCAACCTCTCTAATTCATATTATAATTATAATTATTATTATTATTATTATTATTATTATTATAATTAATATTAACCAGATTAATTATCTTTTACATTTATTATTATTCACATTAAGGTGGGAACGACTTGTACCCTTTACATAACAATTAGGGTTATAGGCAAGTCTAACTCTTGAACAATATATAGAAAAGGATCTGATACACCCACTAGTGCTCATCCACTAGGGGCACATTCATAAGGATGTCATATCTCTAGTTCACTACATTACACAAAAAAAACAGATCTTCACACATTCACCTGTGCTCATCCACGGGCACGTCCACTCTATAGATCTTCATTCCCACTGCCTCACACAAGAGAATCATCTGGAGTCTTCTCATCAACACTGTTGTTCAGAGGAGGCTAATACATCATCTTCATTTATGTTCACATGATGATGCACCCAACACTTTGGGATTTCACACGTTCACCTTGTGCTCAGCCACATGCACATCTAACTCAATAGATCTCCTTTCCCACTGGATAATCATCTATATTTCTTCTCATCTCTTTGAATGGAGGAGGTCATCTCTACATTCCTAGCTCTGTCTCAGGAAAGAACCACGTACCATTCTTAGGGGCTTTCTCTCAAGTTTGTAGGCTAAGAGAAAGACTCACATAGCTGAAATGATCCACATCTCATAGGTTTGTAAGCTGGAAAATGTCTCACATAGTTGCATTCATCAACACTCCCTCTCAACTAGGGAGGCATTATTTATCATTCCAAGTCTCACACGGATGTATTTTGAACTTTTTTCTTGGCTAGAGTTATCGACACTCCCTCTTAAATAGGGAGCCATTCTTCACGATGTTAATTTGGTGAAGATATATGCAATTTGCTCATGTGTAGGAAGGTACTTCATGTGTACGATTTTCCTTTGCATCATATCTTTGATATAAGGACATTTCATCTTATCCTATTTTGATCCATCAGGAAACATTGGGTCTTCAAGGAGATTTACTCATGGCTCATGGTTATAATCATATGATCCATCTCATGGTCAAGTAAATCTGTCAGAAGCTTGTGAAGCCACATTGCTTCGCACACTCGATGTTATATACTCTACCTCTATGGTACTCAAGTCTAGAGTTTTGTTTCATGTTGCATTAGGAAATCATGGAAAAATTCATGATAGAACATCATTCGAATGCAATTTTCTGGCTCACTGTACTTTTTGTTCAATCTGAATCGGCATATCATGCAAACTCAAGTTCATACTGAAGGCATATCTCAAGCCATATCCAACTGTGCCTTGTATATACCTCAATACATGTTTTGTTGTTGTCTAGTGAGTTTGTCTCGGTTTACTCATGAAATGACTAGGCACATTCACTACATGGAATGAATCAAGTCTGGTGTTAACTAGATACATAAGTGATCCAAACAGTTGTGGATCAGTCTCGTCTGAATCATCATCAATATTCTCCATCATGGTGGATTTTGCATTTTGTCATACTGAACTTATTTAATATTTTCACTGCATATTTTCCTTGACTCAAGAAAATCTTATTGGTCCTCTGTCATAATTCTTTTCCCAAGAAGTAGTGCATCATACTTAGATTCTTCATCTCAAATTCATAAGTCAAGGATTACTTGTATCCAAAAACAATGCTTTATGAATAAGTGATCAGGATCAGGCTCTCGTCACCAACACTGTAATGATATAGGTTTGGATCAACAACACCCTTGTTGAAATCCAAACTCATAAAGAATCTATCTATGTGATATAGTTTCCAACTCATGGATGGTAGTACAAATGGAAGTGTATCAGGTTCACTGGGTCAAGTGTCTCATCATAGACAACTCCATATGTTTATGAGAATTAGGGTTTTTGAAAACTCATTGAAGGAGCTCTTCAGCTCATCAATGTTCTCCTATCTTTCAAAGGCTTATTGTTGGCCGTCATAAGTCCAATAAAACCTAAAAGTGATAGCCTAGCCTAGCTGTTAGGTTTTCTAGCCTAGTTGACAAAGTGATGTAAAGAATCTAAAATTATGATGAACACAAACTATGATGGAAGATAAGCTTGATGGATCAAGCAACTTAAAGTTATTGGAAGAAAAGACTTCAAAGGAAGACTTATTGTGGGTAATACAAAATGATTTACCATAGACAACTATCAATGAATGGAAGGAAGATGACATCAGGACAAGGAAGCATGAATGTATATGGTTATGTACATAGTCTACTTCATGTCTCATCTAATCTATTGCCTTCTGTAACATTCACTATAGCTTCCTCAGGGTTATCACCTGTGACCTGAAACAAGGTCAACGAAACAATAAGCAAGAATAATACTCTTTTGATAATAGTATATAAAACAATAGCACAAATAATCATCACAGTAGCTCCATTTGAGCTATCACTTGTGACCTGTTTGAAGAAAATATCAAAAGTAAGAAAAACAATACGAAATGAGATCAACACTCTTCTAGTGTTGTGATCAAACATTCATCAATGGTAACCTAGAATAAGCACAAGAAGTTTCTCCTAGAGGATATGTTAGTTGTATCTGTTACATTAAGCATTTATCTCAATATGCTCACTTGCTACCAAGTATAATACTTTTCAAAGACTGCTACCTCAACTATAGTGTTTACTTGTAGAGGGGTAGTTATCAACTTGTCATGTGCAACTTTGAATCTTATCAACTTAATTAATCAAACTTGGAACCTGGAACCTTGTCTTCAAGAATGAGTGTGTTGATTTTCTTCCAAGTCTCATTCACTCAAGATGACGAGTGATTTATTCAACCTGTCTTATGTACTAATACAATATGTTATCTTGACAGAAAGTTGGGTTAGAGAATAAATTCTATGATCTCAACTTTAATCCATCTAATACCTTGACTTTAATTTTGACCAAAGGTCAATATGATGGTCATAGCTTCAACATGCAACCTTGATCAAAATAATTTCATAAAAAATAGATGCATATCAGAATAATCAAACCTGGGTTGCATTATTCCTATGAATGTGTTGGATCTATGGCAAGAGATCCTTTCTCCTACAAATACCCTTTAAAGCTTAACAATTTAAACATAAGTGAGTACATACCTCTGATAGCATTTGCAGGTAGTGGCACCATCTGGTATCAGCGGTAATAATTACCAACCCCTTTTAAAACTTCAAGGGTGACTTCAACTGGTATTGCAGTTGATACCAGGTTGTCTCGGCCAAATTCTCCTTTTGGGTGATAAATACTTAATATATAATATTTTCTTTAGCCCACTTCTCTTCTAGGGTTATATCCAAGTCTTTTCTTACTTCCAAAATATTCTAATCTTGTCCAAGGTTGTTAAGTTTTGAGCTATTATTAGGTTTCTTTTCAATTTACTAGATAACCATAGCATACATAGGATCACTGAGCGAAACACAATCACAAGATACACAAAATTTATCCTAGGAAACCCACATGAGGAAGAAAACCCAACAAAACTTCCTTAATATAGATATCCAATACAATGCCAAGACAATAAACCAAACACTAGGGAATATCTAGCGTTGAGCAATTCACCTCTCTCTCTTCCTTCTTCTGGCAACTGGAAACTATAGCTTCCTTCAAACTTGCGCACTAGATGAGTGAGCTGAGTGAGTGAACAAATGAGGCATTGGCTTCCTTTATTTATACAAACTGGAAGGTGCTAAAAAGGTGTCTCTTTGTTGGGGCAGGGCCGACTTGTCTTCTTAGTGGTTAAAACCACTTTAATTAGCCTGGGGGACGACTTCTCAATTTGCATAATACAATTAGGGTTTGACCAATCTGCAAAAGGGGATCTGGTCAATTACAATGCCCGACATGATCAATCTGCAAAATGGGATTGATCTAATGAATAATAAATCAATAATAAATAGAATACTCTTTGCAGTTACAATATTTCAACAAAGGTCACAAATGGAGGTTAATACCTCCCACAACTACCATAATATCAACACTTCCTCCTAGCTAGGGAGGTTTAACAAGTAATGGTCTTGAGCACAAACAGACCATTCAATTGGTACTATCATTATAGCCACACATGTTATCTCATGATTGAATCATGAGCACAGACATCATTATCCAACTGGATAATATTTATGAAAAACAGTACAATGTCATCTTGATAGAACAAAGTTTTGTCTATCCATAGTAGTACATAACTATTATCTAGTGGTACACAACCACACCAAGTAGCACACAGCTACTTGATCAGTGACACATAGTCACAACCAGTGGAACACATCCACCACAGTAGCATACATCTACTGTCCAGGTACATACACTCTCCATAGAAATCATATCATTTGATGTCAACCTGCACATAAACAATATCATGATATAAATTGAGTCATATGGGCCATTCTTCCACTCACATCTTCTGATATCTGGAAAATCATCTTCCCTCAAAAAGTAAATAATTATCCATGAGCTATCTAGACTATTCTTCTCAAGCATAGAAGAATAATTGTCATGATTTTTGAGCATGGACCATTCACCTAACTGGTCCATTCCTCCGGCACTAAACAAAGTGCAACCTGGAGAGAATGAGTCTGCCCTAGGGAATGCATGTCCCTGATAGTTAAACCTAGACCATTCACCTAACTGGGCCATTCCTTCATCACTAAACAAAGTGAAACTTGGAGAGAATGAGCCTTCCCTAAGGAATGATTGTCCAGACCATTTCCTAAGGAAATGAGTGTCCTGCACCAACCTCCAAAATGGACCATTCTTCGAAACTACTCACAAATATGAACTTCGAAAGAATGTCTTCCTGGCAAGGCAGACCATTCTAATTGACCACTACTGAGAGTGACTACCAAGAAGAAATATTGTCCTAGACCATTCTCCTACACTGGCCACAAGGGGAATCATTGTCTATGGTACATCAACAATCTATTGAACCATTTTCATTACAAAAATGATCGTTCGATCTGGACCATTTTTCGAACTGGAAAATGTCTATCCATCATAAATCTCAAACCACTTTCCGAACTGAAAAGGAAATTCCCATCTTGGACCATTTTCCAAGCTGAAAAATGATTGTCCATAAATCAATGATATATCAGTGCTCCCTCCCAACCTGGAGAGCCATATCTTCCCTTTCAGCTAAGGGAATTATTTCCACAATCTCAAAATTGTCTCTTAAGTATGCAAACTTTAATTTGGAAAAAGGCTTTGTCAAGATATTTGTTGTCTGCTTAGTTGTGGGGATATATTAGAGATTCACTTCTCCTTCCTGGACTTTATCTCGAATAAAGTTGTATTTGATCTCAATGTGTTTCGACCATTCATGAAACACTAGGTGTTCCAATATCTTTATACAACTCTGATTGTCACATTATATTATGGTCAAATCTGGAACTTGGTCGAATAATCCAGAAATCATCTTTCTCAGCCATACTAATTTTGTACATGCCTCACATGCTATGATATATTTTGTTTGCATTGTGCTAAGTGTGACAGACTTTTGTTTCCTGTTGCCCCAAAATATCGTAGCGGAGCCCAATCTGAAACACATCCCCGAAGTACTCTTTCTGTCTTCTGCACTTCCTGCCCAATCTGAATCTGTGAATCCATGAAGATGTATATTGTTGGATGTGGTATATCTTAAACCATAGTTTAGTGTCCCATGAATATATCTTAGAACATGATTTGCAGCTATCCAATGCTCATGTTTGGGTTCCACCTAGAACTGGCTTAGTGTGTTTACGACAAAGAAAATATCTGGTCAAGTATTTACTAAATACATCAATGACCCAATCAATTGTCAATATAGGGACAGGTCTACTAGATCAGAATCTGACTCTCTTACTTTTCTTATATCTGTGGTGATAGGAGTGTCCATGGATTTGCAATCCATCATTCCAAACTTCTAAAGAATCTTCACTGCATACTTTCCTTGTTCAAGGAATACTTCACCACGCTTCTGCCATACTTCTAGTCCCAAGTAATAATGCATGAGACCAAGATCTTTCATATCGAACTCAAAGGCTAATTCCTTTTTACACTAGATGATGAGAGACTCTTCACCTGTCAAGAATAAATCGTCGACATATAGCAGTAGAATCACAAGTGCATTGTTCATGACTTTGTAGTAAATATTTGGATCTACATGACTCTTGGAGAAACCAAGTCTTATTAAGTAGTTGTCTATTATGGCATACCAAGCTCTTGGAGCTTGCTTTAGTCCATATAAATATTTCTTTAGTCTGCAAACATGAGTGTCTTTGGAGTGTACTTCAAATCCTTGAGGTTGTTCACTGTATACTTATTCTTCGATTGCTCCATTGAGGAAAGTTGTTTTTACATCCATTTGATGTAAACTCCATCCCATGGAAGAAGCAAGAGACATAATGTATCTAATAGAAGTATATCTGGMAATAGGAGCAAATGTCTCATCATAGTCTTCTCCCTCCTTATCAGAGAACCCTCTATCTACGAACCTTGCTTTATATTTTTCCATGCTTTCGTCTGTTGCATGTTTGATCTTATAGACCCATTTTGAAGTTACTATTGATTTTTMTTTAGGTCTAGGCACAATTTCCCATACATCATTTTTCATGATGGACTGGTGTTCTTTTTTCATGGCTTCTTTCCATTGTTTCTTATGAGCTTCCTCTTCAAATTTACTGGGTTCTTCATTTAGAATCTTTGTCATACATACTGCATAGCTAGAGAATCTCTTGGGATTTTTTCTTTTTCTGAAGGTGCCACTTGGGGCTTTGAGTCTTTCTACTTCTTGTAGGGTAGCTTCAAGCCAAGCTAGATGTTTCTTGGTTTTGGGTATCGTGTCTGATTCAATAGTTTCACATGATTGTATTGGATGATCAAGTTGTTTTTTTTATGCATTCTGGCTTTCTGGAAGACATGTGCTTTCTTCATTAGGCTCTTCATACTCTTCTTCTTCTATAGTTTCTTCTATGGATTTCTTGAAAGCCATATTTTCATTGAAGGTTATGTCTCTGCTGACTTCAACCTTATGTTGTTCTGAGATATATATTCTATAGGCCTTGGATGATTCATTATATCCCACAAATATGCCCTTCTTTCTTGAGGGTTCTAATTTCTTCCTTTTATCCTTGGGGTTATGAAAGTAAACAGGGCATCCAAAGATTCTTAAGTGTTCCACATTTGGTTTCTTTCCTGAGAAGGATTCTTCTGGAGTCATATCCTTCAATATGCAGTGAGGACTTCTATTCTGAACATATATTTTTCTCATGGTTTCTTCTCCCCACAGATACATAGATAAACCTTGATCATTCAATAATTTCTTCACAATTTCTTCAATAGATCTGTTCTTCCTTTCTGCTACACCATTTTGTTGATGATTATGAGGAACAGTTAGCTCCCTCCTAACCCATGTCGATTTGCAAAAGGCAACAAATTCCTTGGATGTATATCTTCCTCCATTATCTATTCTCAAGGTCTTGATTTTCTTGTTTGTGAGGTTCTCTATCTCTGCTTTGAATTCTTGAAACTTGCTGAAAACTTTGTCCTTTGTCTTCAATAGATATAACCAAGTCTTTCTTGATTAATCATCTATGAATATTACATGGTAAAGAGAGCCTCCTAGAGGTTTGAATGGCATCAGACTGCAAAAATATGAATGTATTAGATCTAGGATTTCCTTAGATCTATTATTGTTTCTTGAGAATGGTTTCTTAACATTCTTACCAAGAGCACATCCTTTGCAAATTCCTTCATGTGTAGACTTTAGTTATGTTATTCCTTCAACCATCTTTTTGAGAAAGGGCAATGCTTGATAGTTGAGATGAGCATACATTCTAATCCAAAGTTCATTAGAATTGACTTCATCATGTACAAGGGCTTCATCATTTCGTTCTAGTAGTTTGTATAGTCTTCCTTCACGGGTTCCAATAACTCTAGCATTCTCTATGTTGGAGTCTCTAGGCCAAGATAATAATTTTCCATCTACAAAGGATATTTGGTTTCATTTTTATTCTAAGAAAGATATGGATACAAGATTATTTTCTAAACCAGGTACATATAAGACATTGCTCAATTGAACATTGTTACCTGTTTTCAATTTGATGGAGGCTTGACCAATTCCTTCGACTGGGTAAGTGTTTTTGTCTCCAAGTTTTACCTTATACAATGTCTTCTTTTCATTTAGATTGGAAAGTTTGGCTTGGTCTCATGTCTTATTCTTGGAAGATCCATTGTCAATTATCCACATATCATCTTCAAGAGTTCCTTTGAGTGTTGAGTAGTGTAGATGATTCATCTTTTCATTCATGATTTTTGTTAATTGATAACTGGTCAAGCTTTAACCCAAAATATCAATCTTGACGTTTTTGCCTTTTGAGAGTTCCAAGAGGTGCATTGGACTGAGGCGCACCAGAACATATTCTCCTTGAGTAAGGTATTCCATCATAAGGTGCGAGGCAAGAGTTTTAGGGTTTCTTCAACTGCACCTGCTAGTAACACTAGTGGCAATGCTTTGGTAACTACACCTGCTAGAAACCATAATGGTAGTTCTTCAACAAGCTTGATAACCTTATGGCTTAGCTTCCTTATAGTGGTTAGACTAAATGAAGGAGGTGTGGTCCCATAACCAATTAGTAAAGTGGGTGTGCTCATTTAACCATAGACAATATAGCAATATTGTCACCCAACCATAGGCACTAATGCCACCCCTGAGCACCTTGACCTTGACAGAGAGAAGAATTTCGGTAGAAAACCAATAGCCAACCAAGTCTAATAGACTAATCAAAGATAACCAAAACTGATCAGAGAATCTAACCCAGAAAAACCGAAAATGCAAATTGCAGAACTACGGTAGTAGCTGCTCCCCAGACTTGCGCACTACTGGACTTCTGCAGTGTGCACAAGTGTATTTCTGCAATTCTGAGAGATCTGGCTCAAATGAAAACTGACGTCCTATATTTATACTGCTTTTTCTAGGCTGTATGGGTCGACTTCTCTTTCTGGGTGCTAAAGACTTAGTATATAATATTTTATTTAGCCGACTTCTCTTCTAGGGTTATATCCAAGTCTTTTCTTGCTTTTGGAATATTCTAATCTTGTCAAAGGTCACAAATAGAGGTTAATACCTCCCGCAGCTACCATAATATCAACACATCAAAGTCGTCAAGGAAGTCGATCCCAAAACGTTTATAGATTTTCACATATCCTTGTATCTTCTAAATATTGTGTGTGTAGCACATCAATATCCTAAGATGGGTTGGGCATGGAAGCCAACAGACCTGGCCATCCACATCTACTACAAGAGCTCTATGAGCACAAGTATAGGACATAGTGTTGGATTACTAAGAAGAGGGGTGAATCGGTAATAGAGCAATTTAATCATTTTTCACCATAAAATGCAAGTGTTACGTCAATGTAGCATTATCATCCAATAGTTGCAGAGTAAATAAATAATGAACAAATGAGAAATCACACACATACACAGCACACCAGTGTTTTACGTGGAAACCCAAAGTGGGAGAAAACCACAGAATGTTTTTTCTTGTATGTCTTTAACAATTACATTCATTGGAAGCACCAAATTTCTTTGTTTTCCAACTGCATCTGGAAGGAAGCTCCAACCCCCTAGTTTCTCAGGCTACAACTTGAGGGAAGATCCAACTCCCCAATTTTCTGACTACAACCCCTATGTTCTCCGGCTACAACAAGAAGGTGGCTACAACCACATGTCCTTTCCCTGTCCAACCGCCCTTAAGTAGAAGTAGAATGATGGAACCATTGTCACACTATCATTGTGAGATACATTGTTGTAAACATGTACCAATCAACTTGCACCAAACAACTTGTACCAATAACCTGAACCATGCATCAACCTGTACCTCAACCTGTAATCAACATGTACCATAAACAAATGCATCAACCATGCACCAAACCTGTACAAATAACATGCCATAGCAACATGTCCAAACAACCTATCACAACAACTTTTCTCATCAATTTTATCAACCAAATCAGATATACTCACCAAGATCAATCACCAAAACAGCTCTCAAAAATGTGCATCAACCAAGCATAACACAACAACTCATAATCATCACCAAGATCAATATATTCTTCTAATAGTCTACCAATACAAGTATGCTACATCATCCATAAACCATGTGTGCCTCCAACCATGTATCAAGTATGTAACAATCATTTATCAACTATTCATCAACTATGACTCATCAATATGTACCAACATCATCAACTATACACCTCATGTATGTGCCAACTCATCAACTACTTATCTCAACCATCTACCCAACATGTACCTCAACCAAAATCCCTCATCAATTTCATCATCCAAATCTAATTTGTAACTCTGTAATAGACCTGTTTTATATGATCACATACCTACAAACATTTCTTAACTTTAACAACAAGAGACTAACATTTTCATGAAACTTTACTTTAGTTTCAATGACTAATTTTGGATTAGTCAACAACCCTAACTTGAAATAATCATAACTATGTACCTGTAATGAATAAAGATATGAAAATAGTACACAATGTTATTTAGTGTGTTTTATGAAATTCCTCCAGGTGTCACTACTTGGAACCTCTCGGAAAATGAGTTATAGCAAAAATGACACACCTTGTTGAATTATGGTTTATTCTAGAGAGTGAACTTGTTGAGAATTCCCTGCATGGAATATTTGTTGTATGGATCTGAAAATTGTACACATAATACTACAAATTGTACTCTAACCAACAAATTTGGTCTTACTAAATTTGGATCTGTTATGAAGAAGTTACGTTTTTACCCGAAACACCTGTTTTAGACTAGTTTTAGGACTAGCCACAAACCCTATTTTCCACAGAGTGTAACTCCAAAAATACAATGACCCGCAACTAAAATTTGTACCACAGCCACTTGGATATGTTTCATCAACGGCCTCCCAATTTCATGGTTTGAATCATTCTATAAAAAAGGTTATTTCGAAAATGGTGAGATGACCTATCAATAACATACCTTAGAAACCATCATCAAAAGAATTTTTCCTCCCTTGAATTTCGGCCTTCTTTACTTCACCTTCCCTCTGAAATTCGGCTTAGATATTCTTTGGTTACCTCAGTCACATGTAGATATCCAATATATTCAAGTGATTAAAATGAGAGAGCCTTGCCTCTTATTTATACTTTCATGTAGCTTCCTCAAGGGGTTACATTTTAACCATCTTAACCAACTTTCCTTATTTTAGGGTTAACCCACTTCTAACCACTTGTAACATTAGTAATTTCTCCATTAACTTTATTATTTAAACAATTTCTTGTGTATCCACTTTGATTTATAGTACACTCATCAATTCACTTTATTATTTAAATAATTTCTTCTTCGCAAACACTTTGACTACTTTCACTTTTTGGGGCTTCTAGATGACTCATGAGGGTTCTCCAACTTCACATGGTCATAACTCTCTAACCGTGAGGAGTTATGTGACGTTCCACATACCACTGAAAATGGAATGACATGTACTATCCATATATAATAGTATTTCCTGCAAATATATAAAAATGCATACCATTATCCATCAAACAAACTTGGGTCCATTACCCAAACTTGGGTTCTCCAACTTCAAATGGCCATAACTCTCTAACCGTGAGGAGTTATGTGACGTTCCACAAACCACCAAAAATGGCATGACGTGTAATATCCATATAGAATAGTCGTACCTTCAAATATATTAAAACTCATACTGTTATACATCAAACAAACTTTGGTCCATTACCCAAACCTTTGTGCTACCAGAATTCGCTACCGGACTTTCTCCAAGGGTTGACATCAATCACTAAGGGTTGAAATCAATCTACAATATCACTCTCCAATGGTTGACATCAATGAAAACCAACAATACATACCATTTTTCCATCAACCTAAGCCAATTGTATGACAATCGCCCCCTTTGGCATTGATGGCAACACCAACATTGATGGCAACACTTAGTCATGATAACATTCATGCTTATACTCATCATCAATGTTTCTATCTCTCCCTCTTTGACATCAATAGAAAAGGGTATCTCCCTTTGGGGATTCTCCCCCTAACTGAAATCTCCTTGGGGCTGCTCCCCCTATCTACATGCCTCTCTGCTCTTTATCCAAGCATTTATATCATGCATCTCATAAATCTCTCCCCCTTTGTCATCAATGGAAAAGGTATATTTCCATATGGGGTTGCTCCCCCTAACTAAATTGTCCTTGGGGATACTCCCCCTAACTTAACTCTTCCTGCAACTAATCTCCCAGCCTAAACCGTCCTCTTTATGGTGCTTCCTCATGTAAATCTAAGACATATAAGATAATCATTCAAAAGCATTCATTTTGGAGTAGAAATTACTCCGAGTCTCTGGCGAAGATACTCAAAGGATTCCCATGGAAGCGGATTTGTAAATATGTTTTCCACTTGTTCTTTTGTGCCCACATATTCAACTATGATGTTCTTCTCTGAAACATGTTCCCGTAGAAAATGATACTTGATTGGAATGTGCTTCGTTCTGGAGTGCTTCATCGGGTTCTTTGAGATATTGATGGTGCTTGTATTATCACAATAAATTGGAATGGGATCATCATACTCAACCTGTATATCTGTCAAAAAAAAATTCATCCATAGAACCTATGTACAACATGTTATTGCTGCAATATACTCTGTCACGACTATAGAAAAGGATATTGATGATTTTTTTTTGCTTAACCATGATACTAAACACTCACCCAAGTAGAATGTTGTTCCACTAGTGCTTCATCGGTCATCAATGAAACCTACCCAATCTGCATCTGTGTAGGCAATAAGTGATAGATTATTTCCTTTTGGATACCATAATCCAAACTCTTATGTTCATTTGAGGTATCTGAAAATATTTTTCACTACTAATACATGTGATTTATTTGGCGTTGCTTGAAACCATGCCACCTATCCCACTGTCTCCATTACATTTGATCTGGATGTTGTCACATATAGTAAGCTACCAATCATTGACCTGTATTGCCTCTGATCCATAGACTTTGAGTCATCATCTTTGTTCAATGTGCAACTGGTTTGTATAGGAGTGGTAACTAGTTTGCAATCTTCCATTCCGAACTTCTTTAGCATTTCTCTTATATACTTAGTTTGAGAAATAAAAATTCCTTGGTTTCTTTGACATATCTGAAAACCCAAAAAGAAGGATAGTTCTCCAAGTAATGACATTTCAAATTCATTATGCATATCCTTTGCAAATTTCTGGATTAACCTGTCATTAGTACTTCCAAAAACAATATCATCGACATAAATTTCAATTAATAAAATACTACCTTGAGTTACCTTGATGTAGAGGTTGTTGTCTGCGCTTCCTTTCCATAGTTCGTAGGGAGTTTTGTCATTGTTTTTTCTGAGCATTACTCTATTTTGAATGTGAACTGTTGTATGCACTGCATGTGTCCAAAAAAAATCTGTCAATTTCGAATCCATTATCATTGTTCGAGCCATTTCCTGTGTAATTGTAACGATCCTCCTCGTTACGCCGACAAACCTCTTATAACAAGTGAAAAAAAAAAAATGTGTGTGTGTGCGTGTGTACAAAGGTAACAAGACATTATACTCTGCATCGCCATACGATGAACGAACATGACGCATGCAAAGTGATGACAACATAAAGATCTAAGACGCACATAAACATCTGCCAACAATGAACAACAATCAACCGACAGAATAATAACACTGACTACCCGCCCGTCCTACCCTACAATGGTTAGGACCTCCAAGACACATAAGCAACACTCAAGTCCAGGTTCCCATTGATTTTAACCATTTAAGGTCTTAGGGATGGCGACTGTTCTGAGGAACATGGAGGTGTCTACATCACGCCTAACACAAGTAGAACAAGCATTAAAATGATTACAACCAAGTGCAACAAAAATTAAATGAACAACCACATCCTCTATGAATGCGCAAGTCGGAAGGACTTCGACAACGACCAACCATTGTTAAGACAAGGCATTATCTACAACTCAAATGGGTATTAATTACAGACCCACTACTCCATTTAAATTCCATTAATCAACGTGTTACCCAATCCCCCCTTAAAATAATGTAAATTCAATTAATTGATATTCTCCATTTACTAACTCATAAAAACTGATTGTACTTAGTTCAATGGCATTACATTTATATGTTAACAATTCAACAAAATCTCAACAACATTACCATAAAATAATAACCACATTACACTACTATTAAAATAACTCCGCAAATAAATTAACAATCTCACTACATCTTATATGTTACCTATACCATAAAATTACAATAACAATACCATAACAACATCACATCTTTTATTATGATAACCTTGCAATAAATTATCAATCACATTACTTCTTGTATGCTACCAATACAATAAAATTTCAATGACTTACCATAACCACATCACCTTCTATATTAATAACCTTGCAAATAAAATATCAATCACCAATCACATTAATAGTACCAATATGAAGAGACATTGGACTTTTACCCAATTTAAAACAAATTCGATGTCCTTCCAAATCAATCCTTACCAAGTTGTTAAAAGGGGTTACGTAATATCCTTTACTTATTTATTTGGGGCTAGGCCACCTAATCTTATGCAGTTAATGAATCGATAACATTAATTACTATACTAAACATTTTCAACGTTTTATTTATTATTATTTACTTTTACAACATTTTACACAAGGAAAGTTCTATTAATCAAAGTTAGACTAAAGAGGCATAGTTGAGAATCTACACATAAGCGCAAATATACCAAGAGCATCTCCTCTAAGCAATGATTTATTATTAATCAAAAACACCTACTAATCCTGACATTTAACTACACAATGCGGATGTTAACATCATAAAGATTTACTCATCCACCACCAATTTACTCTGGCAATAAAATCTTAAGGTAAAGGGGTGCAAATTGTTGGCTCTTTGATTGATACATTGTCTTAGAAATTAGGTTACAACTGCACAAGTTTCGATAACAAAAAAAAAGGAAAGGAAATAACTGGCTTGTTATTCAACTACAATCAAGAGGCTAGCCTAAACTTTTGAGAGCACTATCGACTAAGACAACCAAGGATAAATGTTGTGTCCAGGGAACAAAGACATCAACGAAGTAAGGAAATGGTTGCACAAACTTCAAGGTCAGTTATAACACGCAAATTTCTGAGATTACCACAGAACCGTCAGCAGGATTAATGCGCCCATAACTCTACCATGCAGACTGTCATTAAGGTAAGGCCGATCTACACGTTCTCAGGTCAGTAAATTCTGTCAAGACTTAATGGTTTTCTGCCAAGACTCTAAATAGGATAAAAAAATTCGCCGACACCGTCTACTCGTGTTCAACTCGCAACCACACTCCTTACGCGTGTTAAATTTGGCAGTTACAGTAATGAATGGGACGCAGTCCTATCGTGAGAAATCGAACATAAGAAATAAAAACCAATCGGACAACAACTCAACACCGAACACACAGATGGGTGAATTCGGATTCGGAATTCATTTTGCAGGAGCTCCAGCAGAGTCGTTGAGGATCAAACACTGTAGAATTGCAAGAAATATATAATCTCCGGCATACCAGAGAAAAAGAATGCCATTTGCTTCATAAATACAAATCGCCATTGAGATATGAAGCGTAGAATTTCCATTGAATAATAATGTATAAAAATTCGCCAGTTGGAAAATAAAAATACAATTTGTCATTTAAAGCATAAAATCACATGACAGACCCAAAATATAAATCGTTTGCAATATATAAAATGTAAATTTGCCATTCGAAATAGGAAATATAAATCGCCATTGAAACATAATATCGTTGACATTCCCAAGCATAAAATCACCATTTGCAAAATCTATCAACCGATGTAACAGTTAGCTTATCATAATGCAATAGCTATCAGGGTTTCGCTATAAAAAAAAATTTCGTAAAGGAAACCGCAGCTATCGCACATCATTACTTACCACGGGATATCTACAAAGTCAAGATTTGAACTAAGAATCACATTGCATCCATGCATATATGGCTACGGATTATAACTATAACAGTAATCGTCAACGGCTTGTAAAACTACACATCATATAACTTTAATGCAGATATACAACCTCCAGGAATATACAGCCACAATGAGTAACACAGAAGCTTAAGGTTTCAACCAAAGAACAGTACAACCCCAACCAGAACGCTGACCACAAATTTTTGGAAATCAACGAAAGGGAAAAAGCTTAAGACAGAGTTCAACCATTATTACTGTGCAGAGACAAATTGTAGAGAAAAACTTATCCAGTGATCAAAAACGCACAACAAGGAACTTCACCATCAATCCAGTTCAATATTATCAACGCACCAAGGAGCAAGACAAACCATTCGACCAAGGAAAACCACAGAGGTAGACATTTAATGATGTAGATACAATAAATGGAGTATAGATTATTTTCCATCAATTACCATATTTCAACAGCTGGGTCAACGTTTTTACAACAATAAAATTTTAATTGCCGAAGTAAATAAATATGCATTCTACTCTACCAAATAAAGATCATACCATTGCCTTATCGCCTGCCTCGAATGACTCCCGCGCGCTCCATGCCGCTCCCGCTCGCTGACCGTCGAGACCTCACCGGTACCTCCCAGCCAATGCTAGGGGTACTATACTCCCCCCTTAGCCCCCTGAGCCGCAAAGGGGMCACACACTATCCAAATGGTATGTCTAGCTCCCAGCTCGCCTCGCAAGGCCAAACTACCATTCCTATCCGAGCTGGGAAAACCCAACTCCCCACAAGTAATCAGTCAAGTCAATAATCCGGYAGCATAACGTTACGCTAACAGTCGATCCCCCTTTCTTCATTCTCCTCTCTCTCTTTTATAGACTTTTCGAACTTCCCAACTTTCCCTAAATCTCCTTTAATTTAAGTTTTAATAAAAAAATTCTAATAATTCTCCTTCGTACAAGTGTCATCCATCCCCCACTTTCCTCCAATAATTAGTTTCTTTAAATTAATAATTGTCTCATTTCCCTCACCCACCTAGAGTTACTCCTAAATTTACTCCTAGGTGTCCCTAGATTCCCTCACAGGTTTTAAATACTTTTCCTAAAATGAAAATGCTAAGCTATTTCAAAATTAGAAGGTTCTTGAATGCAGATTCTTTACTAAGTTGACCTCTTGCTTTTTACCATAAGTTCCCTCTTTCTCCTTTTTTATGTCACCTCCATTCCCTAATTTTCCAAATTTTTATTATTCCCTTCTTACCCTTTTTATTAGAGCCAAAAATGGCAGTTGCGCAAATTAACCTCTTTTCCTTTTTATTAATAATTTAATATCCTTTACACTTTCACGAGTTAAATAATTAAATTCTTCTTTACAATTTAAATCCACTGATTTTAATTAAATTCTTATTTTCTTCATTTTACCCCAAAAAAATTATGAAGACTAAACTATTGCTTAAGTGGTTTTTAGTTTAATTTTTATTTTTTTATTTTTATAGGGTAATTTTCTTAAGGTTAGACAAAATTTTACCCCTAGAGAAGTTTTAGACTTAGAACTTAGATTCTAAACTGGGCGACATTTAATTAGGGAAGTTGTTTTTTTTTTTTTAATTCTTAACGTGTTTATTGTCTTAGGGCCATCTAGGTTTGTTCATTTATCACCATCATCACGACATGCCCTTCAAGATGCACTACATGCTCCAAGGGTGCCACTCGCCTCTAGTGTTTGTTTTTCGCGATGTTCCCTTCAGTATGCACCATGTGCTCCAAGGGTGCCACTCGCCTCTTGTGTTTATTTTGCGCGACGTGCCCTTCAGAATGCACCACGTGCTCCAAGGGTGCCACTTGCCTCTTGTGTTTCTTTTCCGCGACATGCCCTTCAGGATGCACCATGTGCTCCAAGGGTGCCACTCACCTCTTGACTGATTGGTATACATCAATAACCCCTAGAGTCAACACTCCGCCAGGTGAACTTGTGGGAGACTAAGGGCTTCTAAGGAATAAGGCCCCCGCCTTATTGCGCGCCCCTTAGAATCATCGTGAGCGACTGTCACAGTATTCCCTCGCAGCATCGTGGGTCCTCTTGAACTAGGTAATTGTTAACCTATAGTTCGAGCCACGGCGGGAGTGCTAGTAGGCTGTGGCAAGGCTATTGTCCACACCTCTCCCTCAACCTCTCTGGTAGTTGTATGTGGCCCCTTTACTCCATATGTGAGTCTGGTCGGCAAGATATAGTTAGCCTGTATCATCAACAATCGTGTCAGAACATGTCCACATTATATCATCTAATCAAATGTATTAAAATCACAATAAACAATCAAACCCCAATAGCACACTCCCTAACTCGATCCGGAGTCTAAGGGGTTCCGTCGATGCCTCTGCATCCTCAAGGTCCAAAACCCTGCACACTCAGTAAAATTGAGTCAATAGCACCTGTCTATGTCAAAGCCATAAAACATCATGTCCTCTACCATAACGCATCATAATCAAGGACAAATGTTTTAATATCATAAAAGTCTGGATCACTTGCAAGCAAGTGTCCTCAAAGAGTAAGTTTTCTCAGTGCGCCAGAGCGGGATGTTACATACACCCCCTCTTGGTCTAAACTTCGTCCCAAATTTTCATAGTATAAATGCTGAAAAAGTGTATCACAGTATCATAAGTCTATCTATCAAACAAAATGGTAACTCCTGGCACATATCATATGCGTCCTCCCAGGTCGCCAAGTGCAGACTATAATTGTCCCACTGGACCTTGACCTGATCTACCATTCAACGTCGTAACTGTCGAACGCAATGATCTAAGATGCGGACCGACTCAGCCGTGAGCACTCCCTCATCCGATACCTGCAAGGAACTCAGGTCAATCACATGTGTAGGATCACTAACATAATGTCTCAAAACGGATACATGAAAAACATCGTGCATACGCCTCAAAGAATATGGCAAGGCTAGTCGATAGGCCACGGGCCCCTTTCTCTCCACAATTTTGAAAGGTCCCATGAACCTAGGAGAGAGTTTAGCACCCTTCCCAAACTTAATCAAACTCTTATGTGGTTTAACCCGCAAGAAGACTCGATCGTCTAACTCGTAACTACGGTCGACTCGGTGCGCATCAGCATAACTCTTCTGTCAATATTGCTCTTCTTTAATCCTTTGTCTTATGGTTTTCATTTGTTCTTCCATTTCTTGGATCACTTCTAGTCCCACCAGGACCCTATCCTCAAGCCGATCCCAACTCAAGGGCGTCCGACACGGTCGCCTGTAAAAAAACTCGAAAGGCACCATCTTAATGGTGCTCTGGTAACTGTTGTTGTAAGCTAACTCTACTAGTGGCAAGAATTCCTCCCAATGCTTTTGTTGGTCCATCACGTACATGCGCAACATGTCTTCCAAGGTTTGGTTCATTCGTTCGATCTACCTGTCAGTCTCTGGGTGATACACAGTACTAAAGTTAAGTTGGGTTCCCAAGGCCTCTTGGAAACTCGTCCAAAATCGTCCAGTAAACATCGATCCTCGATCGGATATAATCTTCTTAGGCATGCCATGTAGCCTCACAATATCACTGATGAAAACTCTAGCTATGTCAGGTTCTTGATACGTTGTACGCACAGGAATAAAGTGATCACTCTTCGTCAGAGTGTCTACTACTATGAAAATTGAGTCATGTCTCCTTGCTGTCAGTGGCAATCCAACAATAAAATCCATCGAAAAAACCTCCCATTTCGATTCCAGAATAGCATGTGATTGTAGTAATCCTGTTGGGTGTCTATGTTTAGCCTTTACCTACTAACATTCTAGACACCTGGCCACATAGTTGACTATGTCGACCTTCATTCCCCTCCAGAAAAATAAGGGTTTAAGGTCTGCCCTCATCTTCATGACTCCCGGGTGAGCCATGTAAACTACTCTATGAGCCTCACTCAGGATCAACATCCTCAACTCGTCGTTTGGCGGTACGTAAATTCGACTTTTAAACCTCAATAAACCATCGCTATCAAATGAAAATCCCTCAGATCATGGTACCATCATTGTGTTTTGTCCGATAAAACCCTCGACCTCTTTGTACCAGTCATCGTCACGCTATAAAGTGAGAATCTTCTTACGTAGATGAGTGGTCTCCGACTCAAAGCATCCGCCACTCGGTTCACTGTTCCCTTTATGTAAGTTATCTCAAATTCGTACTCGCTAAGCAATTCCAACCAATGTTGTTGTCCCGCGTTCAGGTCGCTTTGCGTAAAAATGTGTTGTAGTCCACAATGATCAGTCTTTAGTTCAAATTTTTGTCCAATCAAGGTAGTGTCTCCAAACCTTCAAGGCATATACAATGGCTAATAACTCCAAATCGTGTGTCTCGTAGTTCTCCTCATGCCTTCTCAGTTTCCTAGAAATGTAAGTGATTACTCATTCTTCTTGCATCAAGACTCGGCCTAATCCCTCCTTGAATGCGTCAGTGCATACCAAGAAATCTGCGTCCATGTCAGGGACTTTTAGTATCGGTGTTGTTTTCAACAACTCCTTAAGCCTCTGAAATGCTTCCGCGCATTTCTCGATCCCAACAAACTTCTTGTTTTTCTTCTGCAATTCCGTGATCGGATTTGCTATCTTCGAGAATCCCTCGACAAACTGTCGATAGTATCCTCCTAAACCCATAAAACTATGCACTTCTGTGACATTCGTTGGCGCAGGCCATTCCATAATAGCCTCGACCTTGGCTGGATCCATGGCGATGCCTTCGCTAG
The DNA here is from genome assembly GCA_009831015.1 of Picea engelmannii. Taxonomy (NCBI): domain Eukaryota; kingdom Viridiplantae; phylum Streptophyta; class Pinopsida; order Pinales; family Pinaceae; genus Picea; species Picea engelmannii. The sequence continues at coordinate 1,571,860 of ML778512.1, read as the reverse complement.
AGATGACATGCCCTAAGTAGTGAATCCTCGATTGATAAAAAAAGCATTTAGACAATTTGCCATACAATTTGTGCTCTCGCAGACACTGCAATACTAAGCGTAAGTGCTCGTCATGCTCCTCCATCGTACGAGAGTAAATCAAAATATCGTCAATGAACACTTGGACAAACTTGTCCAAGTACTCGCGGAACACCCCATTCATCAAACTCATAAATACTCCTGGGGCATTTGTCAGTCCAAACGGTAAAACAGTAAACTCGTAATGTCCAAATCTCATCTTAAAGGTGATCTTAAGGACGTCATCCTCCTTGATCCGCAACTTGTGATACCCTGATCACAAATCAATCTTGGAGAACACCGTCACACCCTTCATTTGATCGAACAGATCATCAATTCTCGGTGAGGGATACTGATTCTTGATCGTGGACTTGTTCAGTTGACGGTAGTCAATGCAAAGCTGCCACGATCTATCCTTATTTCATATGAAAATAACTGGTGCACCCCACGGTGACACACTAGGACGTATCAGTCTGAAGTCCAACAACTCCTTCAGTTGCACTTTCAAATCTTGTAACTCCGGGGTCGACATCCGATAAGGCATTCTTGCTATTGGTTCAGTCCCCGGTTTTAGATCTATGGTAAACTCCAACTCTCTCTCCAGCGGCATCCCAGGTAACTCCTCCGGAAATACGTCTGCAAACTCTCTCACCATCAGAAGGTGTTCTAGACCTTCCGCTACTCCTTTCTCGTTTAATGCAAGGATCGCATAAATCTTGCACCCCTTGCGCATACTCTTTCATAGCTGTAAGGAAGAGATGAACCTTAGGAAAACTCCATGATTCCTGCCTATAATCACAAGTCTCTGTCCCTCGTCATCGATCAAGCTCAACCGTTTCATCTTACAGTTGAGTATCGCCTCATGCGATTCCAACCAATCCATACCAATTATGACATCGTAAGATCCTAATATCGTGATGTACAAGTTGGCCCTCGTGACAAACTCTCCCAGGTTAAGGGAACAACGCATAACCTTTCCCCCAACCTTCTGTTTGGCTCCCGAGGCCATCTCTACGAAGCTAAACTCGTCCTGTTCGACTGCTTTTACCTTAATCATTTTTAGCGCTGCACCAGAAATGAAACTCTCAGTAGCACTGGGATCTATCAAAATACTAAGGGTCTGGTACCTGTCGTCTCGAGCACAATCGACTGGTGCTCTGCCTAGCAGTTATTCACCGCTGCATGAATCTGATGGGCCTTGCCCATATCTCCCACTGTAGTGGGTCCAGCTGATCTGGACGGTCTGCTCCTCTCCATAGGACAATTGCGCTAGTAGTGTGTCTCCCCACATGTCCAACACCCCTTCTTCGGCCCAATAGTCCTGGTACCTGAAGTAGAAGATGACGGCCCACCAGCCTGGAACCCAGGTCTGTTTTGCTGAATAGGCCTAAACTGTTGCTGTTGCAGGCGGCGCTGCTGCTGATGCAGTGGTCCCCGATAAGGTGTCCACTGCTGAGGTGGCGATCGCCGAGGTGTAGTGAAAGTGGATCCCCTCTGGAAGCCACAATATCCCGGCGTATGTCTCGCTAGTGTCTGGTGCAACTGGGTTCCAGCTGAAACTTGCCCTACTGGTCTCACTAGAGTCCTGGTCTGACCCCCACTGATAAGCTTCTCCTTTGCTATGAGGGCCTTTTGGACGGCATCGTGCAAGGTTTGAGGCATCAAAATCCTAACCTTTGCATGCAGGTTGTCATTCTTGTTGACCTTGAGTTTCTCTGTGTTAAGTTGCGGAGCATACCGGAGAAGCTCCATAAAACGGGCCTCGTACTCGGGCACCGTACGACCTCCCTATCGTAAGACATTGAACTCATTGAGATGACGTTCAATGAATTCCTCTAAAAGGTACCTCTCTCAAAACCATTCCTCTAACAGTTCCCATGACACATCTTCGACGACCATGTTTAGCTGCGGTAGGAGCGTCTTCCACCATAGAAGAGTGCTCCCCTTCAGTTGAAAGACCGCCATGCGGACCTTCTTGTTGGAGGTATAATCGCGAAGTGCAAAGCACATCGCCATGTTCTCCAACCATGCCTCGGCGATGACGCTGTCCGGGGCACCCAAGAACTCGGGAAATTTGACCTTCTCGAGTTCACGGTGAATGCTACCAGTAACAGCCGGTGCATGCGGCGGAACCTCAGCAGGCTCCGGTGCTCTAGCCTCATCTCGGTCCAAACGGTTGATCAGTGCCTCGGACATGCGCTGGAAAGATCTCATCATTCAGACAACGTCGCCAACTACTATCTGCTCCTATCCGAGAACCTGCTCGTCTCCCTAGGAGTTATACCCCTCAGGTGTGGATGCTACTGGAGGCGTCGCGCCTCCTCCCCTAACACCCCGTCGTCTACCTCTGCGGCGTCCTCTAACCATAATTATCTGCACGCACACAATCAACTCGATCAGCAACAGTATAATCAATCATGTAAACAAAAGTCGTAGCGATCCCAAGTCGCGGGTCGAACCCGCTCTGATACCATATGTAACGATCCTCCTCGTTATGCCGACAAACCTCTTATAACAAGTGCAAAAAAAAAAAATTGGTGTGTGCGTGTGTACAAAGGTAACAAGACATTATACTCTGAATCGCCATATGACGACAAACATGATGCATGCAAAGTGATGACAACATAAAGATCTATGATGCACATAAACATCTGCTAGCAATGAACAACAATCAACCGACAGAATAATAAGACTGACTACCTGCCCATCCTACCCTGCAATGGTTAGGACCTCCAAGACACATAAGCAACACTCAAGCCCAGGTTCCCATCGATTTTAACCATTTAAGGTTAAGGTCTCAAGGCTGGCGATTGTTCTGAGGAACATGGAGGTGTCTACATCTCACCTGACACAAGCAGACCAAGCATTAAAATGATTACAACCAAGTGCAACAAAAATTAAATGAACAACCACATCCTCTATGAAGGCGCAAGTCGGAAGGACTCCGACAACGACCAACCATTCTTAATACAAGGCATTATCTACGACTCAAATGGGTATTAATTACAGACCCACTACTCCATTTAAATTCCATTAATCGACGTGTTACCCAATTCCCCCTTAAAATAATGTAAATTCAATTAATTGTTATTCCCCATTTACTAACTCATAACAACTGATTGTACTTAGTTCAATGACATTACATTTATATGTTAACAATTCAACAAAATCTCAACAACATTACCATAAAATAATAACCACATTACACTACTATTAAAATAACTCCGCAAATAAATTAACAATCTCACTACATCTTATATGTTACCTATACCATAAAATTACAATAACAATACCATAACAACATCACATCTTTTATTATGATAACCTTGCAATAAATTATCAATCACATTACTTCTTGTATGCTACCAATACAATAAAATTTCAATGACTTACCATAACCACATCACCTTCTATATTAATAACCTTGCAAATAAAATATCAATCACCAATCACATTAATAGTACCAATATGAATAGACATTGGACTTTTACCCAATTTAAAACAAATTTGTTGTCCTTCCAAATCAATCCTTACCAAGTTGTTAAAAGGGGTTACGTAATATCCTTTACTTATTTATTTGGGCTAGGCCACCTGGTCTTATGTAGTTAATGAATCGATAACATTAATTACTATACTAAACATTTTCAACGTTTTATTTATTATTATTTACTTTTACAACATTTTACACAAGGAAAGTTCTATTAATCAAAGTTAGACTAAAGAGGCGTAGTTGAGAATCTACACATAAGCGCAAATATACCAAGAGCATCTCCTCTAAGCAATGATTTATTATTAATCAAAAACACCTACTAATCCCGACAGTTAACTATACAATGCGGATGTTAACATCATAAATATTTACTCATCCACCACCAATTTACTCTGGCAATAAAATCTTAAGGTAAAGGGGTGCAAATTGTCGGCTCTTTGATTGATACACCGTCTTAGAAATTAGGTTACAATTGCACAAGTTTTGATAGAAAAAAAAAGGAAAGGAAATAACTGGCTTGTTATTCAACTACAATGAAGAGGCTAGCCTAAAATTTTGAGAGCACTATCAACTAAGACAACCAAGGATAAATGTTGTGTCCAGGGAAAAAAGACATCAACGAAGTAAGGCAACGATTGCACAAACTTCAAGGTCAGTTATAACACGCAAATTTCTGAGATTACCACAGAACCGTCAGCAGGATTAATGCACCTATAACTCTGCCATGTAGACTGTCGTTAAGGTAAGGCTGATCTACACGGTCTCAGGTCAGTAAATTCTGTCAAGACTTAACGGTTTTCTGCCAAGACTCTAAATAGGATAAAAAAAAATCGCTGACACCGTGTACTCGCCTTCAACTCGCGACCACACTCCTTACACATGTTAAATTTGGCAAATACAGTAATGAATGGGACGCATTCCTATCGTGAGAAATCGAACATAAGAAATAAAAACCAATAGGACAGCAACTCAACACCGAACGCACAGATGGGTGAAGTCGGATTCGGAATTCGTTTTGTAGGAGCTCCAACAGAGTCGTTGAGGATCAAACGCTGCAAAATTGCCAGAAATATATAATCTCCGGCATACCAGAGAAAAAGAACGCCATTTGCTTCATAAATAAAAATCGCCATTGAGATATGAAGCGTAGAATTGCCATTGAATAATAATGTATAAAAATTCGCCAGTTGGAAAATAAAAATACAATTTTTCATTTAAAGCATAAAATCGCATGACAAACCCAAAATTTAAATCGTTTGCAATATATAAAATGTAAATTTTCCATTCAAAATAGGAAATATAAATCACCATTGAAACATAATATCGTTGACATTCCCAAGCATAAAATCGCCATTTGCAAAATCTATCAACCGATGTAAGAGTTAGCTTATCATAATGCAATAGCTATCAGGTTTTCGCTATAAAATTTGTTTTCATAAAGGAAACCGCAGCTATCGCACATCATCACCTACCACAGGATATCTACACAGTCAAGATTTGAACTAAGAATCACATCGCATCCATGCATATATGGCTACGGATTATAACTATAACAGCAATCGTCAACATCTTGTAAAACTACACATCATATAACTTAAATGCGGATATACAACCTCCAGGAATATACAGCCACAATGAGTAATGCAGAAGCTTAAGGTTTCAACCAAAGAACAGTACAACCCCAACCAGAACGCTGACCAAAAATTTTAGGAAATCAACGAAAGGGCAAAATCTTAAGACAAAGTTCAACCATTATTACTGTGCAGAGACAAATTGCAGAGAAAAACTTATCCGGCGATCAAAAACGCACAACAAGGAACTTCGCCATCAATACAGTTCAAGATTATCAATACACCAAGGAGCAAGACAAACCATTCGACCAAGGACAACCACAGAGGTAGACATTTAATGATGTAGATACAATAAATGGAGTATAGATTATTTTCCATCGATTATCTGATTTCAACAGCTGAGTCAACATTTTTACAACAATAAAATTTTAATTGCCGAAGTAAATAAATATGCATTCTACTCTACAAAATAAAGATCATACCATTTCCTTATCGCCTGCCTCGAATGACTCCCGCGCGCTCCGTGCCTCTCCCGCTCGCCGACCGTCGAGACCTCACCAGTACCTCCCAGCCAACTCTAGGGGTACTCTTCTTCCCCCTTAGCCCCCCGAGCCGCAAAGGGGCCACACACTATCCAGATGGTACAGTCGATCCCCCTTTCTTCATTCTCCTCTCTCTCTTTTATAGACTTTTCGAACTTCCCAACTTTCCCTAAATCTCCTTTAATTTAAGTTTTAATAAAAAAAATCTAATAATTCTCCTTCATACAAATGTCATCCATCCCCCACTTTCCTCAAATAATTAGTTTCTTTAAATTAATAATTGTCTCATTTCCCTCACCCACCTAGAGTTACTCATAAATTTACTCCTAGGTGTCCCTAAATACCCTCACAAGTTTTAAATACTTTCCCTAAAATGAAAATGCTAAGCCAGTTCAAAATTAAAAGGTTCTTGAATGCAGATTCTTTACTAAGTTGACCTCTTGTTTTTTACCATAAGTTCCCTCTTTCCTCTTTTTTATGTCACCTCCATTCCCTAGTTTCCCAAATTTTTATTATTCCCTTCTTACCCTTTTTATTAGAGCCAAAAATGGCAGTTGCGCAAATTAACCTCTTTTTCTTTTTATTAATAATTTAATATCCTTTACACTTTCACGAGTTAAATAATTAAATTCTTCGTTACAATTTAAATCCACTAATTTTAATTAAATTCTTATTTTCTTCATTTTACCCCAAATATTTTATGAAGACTAAACTATTACTTAAGTGGTTTTTAGTTTAATTTTTATTTTTTTATTTTTATAGGGTAATTTTCTTAAGGTTAGAAAAAATTTTACCCCTAGAGAAGTTTTAGACTTAGAACTTAGATTCTGAACTGGGCGACATTTAATTAGGGAAGTTGTTTTTTTTTTTTTTAATTCTTAACGTGTTAATTGTCTTAGGGTCATCTAGGTTTGTTCATTTATCACCATCATCGCGACGTGCCCTTCAGGACGCACTACGTGCTCCAAGGGTGCCACTCACCTCTAGTGTTTCTTTTGCGTGATGTGCCCTTCAGGATGCACCACATGCTCCAAGGGTGCCACTCGCCTCTTGTGTTTCTTTTGCGCGACGTGCCCTTCAGGATGCACCACGTGCTCCAAGGGTGCCACTCACCTCTTGTGTTTCTTTTGTGCAACGTGCCCTTTAGGATGCACCACGTGCTCCAAGGGTGTCACTCGCCTCTTGACTGATTGGTAGACATCAATAACCCCTGGAGTCAACACTCCGCCAGGTGAACTTGTCGGAGACTAAGGGCTTCTAAGGAAAAAGGCCCCCACCTTATTGCATGCCCCTTAGAATCATCGCGAGCGACTGTCGCAGTCTGCCCTCGCGGCATCATGGGTCCTCTCGAACTAGGTAATCGTTAACCTACAGTTTGAGCCATGGCGGGAATGCTAGTAGGTTGTGGCAGGGCTGTTGTCCACACCTCTCCCTCAACCTCTCTGGTAGTCGTGTGTGGCCCCTTTACTCCATATGTGAGTCTGATCGGCAAGCTATCATCAGCCTGCATCATCAACAATCGTGTTAGAACATGTCCACATTATATCATCTAATCAAATGTACTAAAATCACAGTAAACAATCAAACCTCAATAGCACACTCCCTGACTCAATCCAGAGTCTAGTGGGTTTCGTCGATGCCTCTGCATCCTCAAGGTCCAAAACCCTGCACACTCAGTAAAACCAAGTCAATAGCACCTGTCTATGTCAAAGCTGTAAAACATCATGTCATCTACCATAACGCATCATAATCAAGGAAAAATGTTTTAATATCATAAAAGTCTAGATCACTTGTGAGCAAGTGTCCTCAAAGAGTAAGTTTTTTCAGTGCGCCAGAGCAGAATGTTACAGTAATTATCATCCATTTTGATAATGTTCCTTTGTCTTTGAACCACTCTCTGAACCAATCTATGAATTCATGCTCTCGTCCACTATCATATATCTGTCCAAATCTGCTAAGTATTCTTACGAATCCATCTCTGTCCCTATTATCCAAGACTCTACTTGCGCAATTGTCTAGAATGTTGACCCGTTTATCACTATACTATCATGAAGTATTGATTAATCTATTAAATTTTACTTCTGCTAATCGATTGCTCTGGATATGTCTTCTCAAACTCTACAAGTTGCTCAAAGGATGGTTCTTTGGTCTGTCATAGCTATCGCATAGACTCCCCCTGTCTAATATTCATATTACCTGGGAGTCTCTAAGCCGGATGGCTTAAAACAATTCTTTCTCTGATCTGTATTCATCATCATCTTCATTGGTAGATTTATCATCTCTCTGATCTCTAACTTCTTTCTTTCTTTCTGTGGATTCATCTTTCAGTACAATGCCTAAAAGTACAATTTCTTAAACATGTTCTTTATTTACCCGTTCTTCTTTTCTTTTAGTCATTTTCCAAACCTTTATGTATCTGACATATTTATTTTTCTCTATAGAATTTTCTTATCTCGTTTTATTTCCAATCTTGCAATCTCTGGGACTTGGTATTTATTCACATGTTCTTCATGTTTTATTATCCACACTTTCTTACATCTAATATCATTGTTCTCTTTCATGGAAGCATCGATCATGCTTCTACAATCACTAGCTATGTGTCCATAGTTATGAAATTTGTAACATTCAATGTTACGTGGAGCCACATAGGCATTTCTTTCTTGAACATTTATTTATAATCTATGCAATCTGCAACCTTATGTCCAAAGTTAGTACAATAAAAACAATGACCATAAAATAAATTTGCATACCTGGGAGTGAATGATCTTCTTTGTGGCTTAGTTCTTCTGAATTTTTTTCTTGATTGATCATGATCATGATTAAAACTTCTTTGTGGCTTGAACATGGATGGTCTTCTTGAAGATGTATCTTCAATAGTTTTCTTAAATTATGGTTGACCATGACTCCTTCCTTTGAATACTTCTGCATAACTCTTTCTATTTTCTTCATTCTTCTTTTCTAGCAACCTAGAGTGTTTCTCTTCATTCTCTATAACTTATGTGGATGTTTCTGTCTCTTCAATGTTCTTGTTGAGCTTGACAATTTTACTTCTCAATGTGACAACTTCTTCTTCAATCTTCTCAACCTCTTCTTCTTTCTTCATTATCCGAGACTTCATGACATTTTCTGTTCTTTTCGCTTCTTCAAGATGAATTTTTAATGTTATGATTTCCTCTTCAAGTCCATTCTCTTTTTGACCAAACTTTGTCTCAAGATGGTTTAGATCGTTAGTTCTTTCCTTAAGATGATCTGCCAATATCTTCTCTCTCATTTATGATTCTTCCTTCTGTGCTTCTATGTTGGCTTCCAAATACTGCTTTTGATATTCAAGATTTTCTTCGATCTTTCTGGCTTATTCTAGCTGAGTTCTTAAATTCTCGATGACCTGTTGGGATTCTTCAAAAATGTGAACACTTTCCTTTTGTTTCATCAATTATTTCTTGAGTGACTTTCTTTCTTCTCTTAGTTCATATAAAGCACTAATCAATTATGTTTCATAATTGTCTTCCTTTTCAATTAGTTTTTTTGTCTCATTTCCTTCATCGCATTCTATTTCAAGATGTCCATGTTTTTCACAATTAAAGAAAAACAATATACCTCTGGTGATTATGTACTCTTCATCTTCTGAATCTGTTTTACATGGTGAACATAATTCTTCTTGATATGTATCTGCTCTTCTTTGGCATTTTCTAAATATGCGATGGGTGGAGAATATATGTCATGTAACTTATCCCAAAGTTCTTTGGCTAATGAACATTTACCAACATTTTCTCTTACCAGATTAGGTAATCCTTCCCAGATGAAATCCATCGCTATTTTTTTATTCTTCTTTAATTCCTTCTTGGTTGCAGTCTTTGTCATTTTTTTAACTATCATATCCTATAACAAGTGATAGCCAAATATAATGTCCCTGTGCCTATAAAAATAATTTTGTTCTTATGCTCTACATCTCATACTTAAAACCATTCTGACCATTAAACATTGGTACTCCATTCTCAGAATAATACATGATCTCCTTCCAATGGTTAAACTATTTCCTGAAGGACCGAATATGATACCAATTGTTGGATTACTGAGGGGGGGGGGGTTGGTGAATCGGTAATAGAGCAATTTAATCATTTTCGCCATAAAATGCAAGTGTTATATCAATGCAGCATTATCATCCAATAGTTGCAGAGTAAATAAACAATAAACAAATGAGAAATCACACACATACACATTACACCAGTGTTTTACGTGACAACCCAAAGCGGGAGAAAACCACGGAATGTTTTTTCTTATATGTCTTTAAGAATTACATTCATTGGAAGCACCAACTTCCTTTGTTTTCCAGCTGCAACTGGAAGAAGACTCTAACCCCCTAGTTTCTTAGGCTACAACCTGAGGGAAGATCCAACTCCCCAATTTTTTGGCTACAACCAGAAGGAGGCTACAACCCCCTATGTTCTCCGGCTACAACCGAAAGGTGGCTACAACCACCTGTCCATGTCCCGTCCAATCTCCCCGACGTAGAAGTAGAATGATGAAATCATTGTCACACTATCACTGTGAGATATATTTTTGTAAACTTGTACCAATCAACCTGCACCAAACAACCTATACCAATAACCTGTCTCATGAATCTTATCAACTAAATCATATCTACTCACCAAGATCAATCATCAAGACAACTCTCAAAGATGTGCATCAACCAAGCATAACACAACAACTCATAATCATCACCAAGATCAATATGTGTTTCTAATAATATACGAATAAAAGTATGTTACATCATCCATAAACCATGTGTCAACAATACTACTAAAAACTGTCTCCAACCATGTACCAAGTATGTACCAATCATGTATCAACTATTCATCAACTATGACTCATCACTATGTACCAACATCATCAACTATACACCTCATGTATGTGTCAACTCATCAACTACTTGTCTCAACCATGTACCCAACATGTACCTCAACCAAAATCCATCATCAATTCCATCATCCAAATCTGGTTTGTAACTCTGTAATAGACCTGGTGTATACGATCACATACCTGCAAACCTTCCTTAACTTTAACAACAAGAGACTAGAATTTTCATCAAACTTTACTTTAGTCTCACATGACTAGTTTTGAAATAGTCAACAACCCTAATTTGAAATAATCATAACTATGTACCTATAATGAATAAAGATATGAAAATAGTACACATTTTTCTTCAATGTGATTTATGAAATTCCTCCAGGTGTCACTACTTGGAACCTCTCAGAAAAGGAGTTATAGCAAAAATGGCATACCTTGTTGAATTCTGACTTATTCTAGAGAGCGAACTTGTAGAGAATGCTCCACACGGAATATTTGTTGTATGGATATTAAATTTGTACAAAGAATACTGCAGACTATATTCGAACCAACACATTTGGTCTTACTGAATTTGGATCTGTTATGAAGAAGTTATGACGTTTTTACCCAAAACACTTGTTTTAGACTAGTTTCAGGACTAGCCACAAGCCCTATTTTCCACGGAGTGTAACTCCAAAAATACAAAGACCCACAAGTTCAAATTTGTACCACAGCTACTTGGATATGTTTCCTCAATGGTCTCCCAATTTTACGGTCTGAATCATTATAGAAAAAAAATTATTGTGAAAATAGTGAGATGACCTGTAAACAACATACCTTAGAAATCATCATCAAAAGAATTTTTCCTCCCTTGAATTCAGGGCTTCTTTACTTCACCTTCCCTCTGAAATTTGTCTTAGATATCCTTTGTTTACCTTACTCACATGTATATATTCTATATGTTCAAGTGTGATTAAAATGAGAGAGTATTTCCTCTTGTTTATACTTTCATGTAGCTTCGTCAAGGGGTTACCTTTTAACCATCTTAACCCACTTCCCTTATTTTAGGGTTAACCCATTTCTAACCACTTGTAACCTTAGTAATTTATCCATTAACTTTATTATTTAAATAAATTTTTTTGTATCCACTTTGATTTATAGTACACTCATAACTTCACTTTATTATTTAAATAATTTATTCTTTGCAAACACTTTGACTACTTTGACTTTTTGGGGCTTCTAGATGACTCATGAGGATTCTCCAACTTCACATGGCCATAACTCTCTAACTGCGAGGAGTTATGTAACGTTCTACATACCACTAGAAATGGCATAACATTTGCTATCCATCTAGAATAGTCTTGCCTGTAAATATATCAAAACTCGTATCATTATCCATCAAACAAACTTGGGTCCATTACCCAAACCTGGGTTCTCCAACTTCACATGGCCATAACTCTCTAACTATGAGAAGTTATGTGACATTCTACATACCACCGTGTTGACGATAAAAATCGCAACGAGGATTTCTCCTGCAAATTATTGCTAAAAGCCTATTATTTATTAGCTAATGATATATATATAATACTAGTAGGTGGGACCCCTTGTAGATTGGAGGATCAGAGATAGTCTTGTTACACATTTTATGTTGTTGTTCGATGATTCTCACAAGGTTCTACATGATTGATGATGAAATCCTGGTTTTATTTGCGACATAATGGCAGATGTATAATGCATGTTATGTGTTGGTTATGTTGCTCTAGACTCTAATCTCCATGTCATGATGGCTTGTGTTAACTATTATTACAATTGCTATTGTCTCCTTGATTCATTTACACCTACACAGGATACATGTTAGTAACAACAAATAAGATCAATGGGAAAGGGACCTATGAAAAAAAATCCAAGAAAGAGGAATTAAACTATGCTTACCATATTATATGCATTTGAAATTTAAAGAGGTTGATGTTAGTCCTATCTAGCAATGTTAGTGGCTATATGATGTTATTGAGTTATATGAAGGCACATATGATATATGTTATAGTATGGTTTGGATTAATGGCTAGTATGGATCGGGTGGCACACTTGGCAAGTAATGTATGTTAGTATTTGATGGAATGGATTAATGGAATGGGTTAATGTTGGTCGGTTGGTGTATACTACGTAATTGAATGAGTAGAGGATGGAAGCGATGTGCATTTACTACACGTCACTCCATGCTTCCCCCACTGGTTGTCACCCTATCTTGGTTATTGTTCAATTGTTTTTCATTGTGGTTAAGCTTTGATATTCAGGCAAGGAGGGAATTGCTCGACCAAGCTCACATTTTTAAGGCTATTTGGTTACAGGTATGTTTTTTCGCCATCCATGAACTCGCTAGGTTTATGAAATAGATATTGGCTCGGTGATGTATTGGTCTGTGTTTTTCTTAAGGATGGAAACTGTGTAAACTCATGGTGTTTCTCTGGAATAGTTGTTTGTGTGTTATTCGTTGCAAATGGGAAATTTGATGGTTGAAGTCACGATTTCATTGATTATTCTATGTGGTGGAAGCCATGAAGGCTCTCTGTTGTCTTTATGAGTTTTTGTTGGAGGGTTTCATTCAGTCCAGACTTGTGATTTGTCTCCACACAGTTCTTGTAACCATACCCAGTCATATTTGTTGTTATGGGGTTGTTGTGTTTTATTTTGAACCACATTCGGTCACTGCATATCGTTTCCACCTGGTCGTGGCTCATTTTATGTTAATGGTCACTGCACAGTTGGTTATGGTGGCTATTATGCGAAGAGGTTCACTTTAAGGTTGGTTGTTATTACCTGAGCTTTGCATTTATATCAGCATTATTTGGTTTTTTGGGGGGAAAACCACGAGGGTTATGCCATGCGTGTTCTCATTGTCATTTACTATCCAGTAAGGAACCTCTGCTCCTTTGTTCATAATCTCTCCTACTTGGTGTGAACTTTCACCCTGCCTTGCAAGCTAATGGTCATGTGGCCTGTGTGTCCACCGTGTTGTCTCAAAGGGTTCTCACATGTTGTTAGTGTGGTCAAATCCAGTGTCCTTGTGTTGGTTCCACCGAATGAACCCTTGATTATTTCGAGCCAGTTATTTCCTGTCAGGTATATTGTTGATTGTTATGAGTTGGTGGAGTAGCGTCGACAGTGGTTGATTATTGTCTCATCTCTATTAATAGCATTGACAATGGTTTTTATTATTGGTATATACTCGTTGCATTATTTATTATGACAGTTGAATCGATAGCTCGGCATGGTTTAATTGGTTGATTTAAGAAATGGAATTGGTCATACAATCGTTGCCTCCTTGTGTTGGATTGATAACTCAGCATGGTTTTATGTTTTGATTGGGAGTATGCTTCTTTGTGTGATGCATTGGGTTGTGTGTTTCCTACAACATGGTATAAGTTGAAATGATGGTCATTTTTACTGTGTGTTTAAATTGTCTGATCGGGATTATTGCAATTTAAAGTGTTGTAGTTGTGGCTTGGCGGTCCACTATGTATGATTTATGGATATCTTGCACCATTAGAAATGGGCATGATTTTTATAATAGTATGGTTCCATTGCAATTTAATTGTTAAATTGGTTAGAGGAATGGAATCAGACACATTTTTACAATAACTTGTGCCTTTGTTTGATTTGAGGAAATAATTTATGGACAGTGGTTGATGGTTTTGATTCTGAACAGAATTGAACCAAATGATTGTGTGTTCATTGGAATTTGTTTTAAATATTAAATGGAAAAAGTGAGAGGAAACAGATTTCTTATACAAGTTGTTTGGAAGGAATATTGTTTTTGAATATGATAACACTTTGATTAATTAAAAGTGTTAAAGATTTAAATGTGGACAGTGAGAAAGTTTAACACACAGTAATGGTTAAATTAACCACAGTAATTGTTAATTAGTGTTGGGATAGTGGTTTTAAATATAGAATTGTTTTATGGATTACTTAGTTGATTTTTCGAACAGTATCTACTCTTTCCCCTACCATTATTTCACTTTTCGCTAATTACAATCCCCTTGTCTTCCCATATTCATTATCCACTCCATGTTCCTAAAATTTAATTACTATCCAGGGAAACTCTGTATTATGACAGTTTAAGATCGCAGGGATGGAGTACAGTGATATATTTTGGTTTACATTACAGTTGATTGTTTGTTGTCTGTGAACAGTAATCATGATCTTTTCCCCCTCATTTTAACATTTTTCGCTCAATACAACCCCTTGCATATCTCAGAACCTTTGTTCACCCCCTTCTCATTGACAACTATTAAACAATTTGTATGGATTGGATTGCATGAGTCTGATATGTTGTTGAGCCAAATTTTACTTCATATTTTAAAAAAGAGTTGTCATGTATTGTTGTTAAAGAAACTATTTGCTAATCAATTATGAATGTAGGAATGATGTCTTTCAGCAGAAGTAGCCATGGTAGAGGTAACCGAGGAAAAGGTAATTGGAACAGGTTCCCTAGAAGGCCAACACTCTCCATACACTTTGATGCAAACTCGCAAGAGTTAGGCCAGTTATTTCACGTTGGGTTTTTTAACTGGATTGAGAAAGGAGTGATCCAACTGAGGCCCGAAAGGCCTCCCTTCCAAGCCCCACAAGTCCATGATATTCACATGCCTCCTCATGTCTCACTACAACGTGAAGTTTCATAAAATGATGGATGGCAAGAGATTGTGCACCCGGCAGTCTCCCAACATCGTGGCTAGCCTAAATTGTCTTTACTTGCTCCCCCGCCTATCAATCAAATTGCCCAAGCTTCCCTGGCCACTCACCAGTTTAGTCTTCCCATGTGAGCAAAAGGTTGAAAACCGAGGCCCACCATGCCCCTGACAAAGGAAAATCCACTACTGCCCCTTCCTCACCCTCCAATAGCTCTGATAAATCAATGTCCTCTCCCATGGATTTGAAGGATGATTGCTCTCATGTGATCAATGAGATTAGGCTTAAAGGCTCAGCATAGCCTAAGGAAAATTCAGAGAGATCAAAATATGACAACATCAACAAGGGAAAGATTGCATCTCAGAGTGGAAAATATGGATTTTAAGTTTTTTTTATTTATAAATTGATGATAACAGTTGACTTATGAAATTTTGGACAGCACATTATTTTTGGATATATGGGTAATATATTTTGGAAATAATTTCAAAAATCATTGAGATAAGTTCTCAAATATGAATGTGATAATGGGAGTCACAAGGAGGGATGTTTTTATTGATTAACCAATTGTGTTATGATTGTTAAAAGTTAAAGGGAGTCACAAGGGGTCCCACCTACTAGTTATTATTTATTTAAAAACCCTTGTTATGATTTATTACTTTTTTCCCTAACTAAAAAGTTGGCTGAGTTTTAGTTAACTTAACTAATGAAGTAGTTCAACTACTTCAACCATTTATAATTTAATTAAAGGCAAAAGGAAAGGGAGGAACAAGAGGAGAATAGAAGGAGAAGCATACTAAGGTTTGTTCTTTGAGTTTTTGTTGAGATAATTCAGTTTTCATTCATTCCTTAATTCATTAGAAGCCTAATTTTTTTTATGATAGCAGGGTCATATTGTAGACAACAAGATTCAGGGTTGAATTACATCATTCAGACACTTTTTTTTCAGAGGTGTTGATTTATCTTTGATAGTCTGTGTAGACTTTTCTGTTTGTGAATTAGATTTCATGGTTGACAAAGGCTATTGTGTAAAGTTGAGTGGGTAGCAATTTGTGGCAAGTTGACCCAGCTTTTAAAGTTCTGTTTTTTATTTTCTGTCAGAAGTCCTTTTGTATGTTTCATCGGGGATGTCTAAGTTTGACTTTAGTCCAAAACTTCCTCCGGAAATTTTGTAAAGAGAACGATTATTTGATGAATTGGAATGAAATAAAGGATTGCTTTATGTCTCATCTGTTTTGCTTATTGACTTTATATATTTACTTTTGTCTCTATATTTATTTAAGCATCTGATATGTTTAGAAGATTACATAAATAATATTTTTTCAGCAAGCTTTTAATTATAAAAAACAGTCTAAGCAATTGTAAACAATACTTGTGAATTAGGATATCAATTTTGATGGCTATAAACATAGGGTGATATTCTCGTCTATCTTGCTTTAGCCAAGCAGGATCTGAAAATGTTTGAGTAAGATCATTTCATATATTTTACTCAACACATCGGAAATGGCATGACATGTACTATCCATATAGAATAGTCTTACCTTCAAATATATTAAAACTCATATTGTTATACATCAAACAAACTCGGGTCCATTACCCAAACCTTTTTGCTACCAGAATTCGCTATCAGACTTTCTCCAAGGGTTGACATCAACCACTAAGGGTTGAAATCAATCTACAATATCACTCTTCAATGGTTGAAATCAATGACAACCAACAATCCATACCAATTGTCCATCAACCTAAGCCAATTGTCTGACAGATAGTACCACAATATATGTGACCACTTCCTAACACCATTATATGAATTCATTTTTTGCATGCCAACCCCATGCATGACCGACAAGGAATTAGAGGTAATCAGAAGGATAGGGCATTGGTACTTAATGGAGCATGGCTTGTACATAAAAATATATGGACCCACCAAAGTTCCACATCTACTCCCCAGATATGTCATAGACAAGTTGGTGCTCCAAGAAGTGGCCTATCAAACAATGATCAATGGATTTTGGGCATTTTTCTACCGAGACAAAAAATCTATTTGGCCCCTGCTCTCATTATGGATCGGCTCCTAGTCATTTTCAACCACCAAGCAGGCTTAGGATGAAGTGGATATGTTATTATAGTACCGCTTCAGAGAAAAATGATTTAGAATGCATGACCTAAAGAAGGTGTTCAAGGAGCACTGTAATAAGTATGGCGTCCCATGGGAATACACTTCGGCCACATGGGAGGAAGAGTAAGTCCATTGAGTTTCCAGGACATATGATGAGGTCATTGCGAGGAGATAAGGAAAGGCCCTAGGGAGAATCGTGGATGAAGAAAGAGCCCACGAGGAATATCGAAAGAAAGAAGAAGAACAAGAAGAAACACATGCATCTACTGCAACCACATCTGTACATTATGGATCAATGAAAGAAGAAGAAAAAATGGAATACAAGAAGAGAAGAAAGAAAGAAAGAGTCCACAAAAAGAAGGAAGATATTGCAGAAAAGAAGAGGAAAAATGATTAATCCAAAGCTAAGATAAAAGTTGATGCAGCGGCAGCATAACAACATCTAAAGCAGATGCAAAAGCAAAGGTAGTTGCTAGGAGAGAAGTAGAAGTTGAGACTGAAGGAAAAGAGACAACAGAAAGAGTAGCAACAAAAGCGAGAGAAAAGGAAGTTCTAGAACATAAAGCTACAAAAGAAGTTATAACTAAGGTAGCAAAAGAAGAGCAACAAAAGAAGGATGAGGAAGCTCTTAATAACGACACCACTCCAATGGACACCGATATCCTGAAGATACCAATGGGAGGTCCCAACAGTCACACTCAATTCGGTGGGTTAAATCTAGGACTTCGTACTCCAAATAAGTCGAAAAAAATATCGAACTTAAAAAATTTCAGGTATGACAAAATCATTGACCGCGTAGTATAGCGGCAAGTCCAAAATATTTTGGTCGCAAGAGGAAACTCAATATCAATACTCACAAAGACCCCAATGAAAAAAAAAATCAGTGATGATCCACTTTTTGTAGCTTCCGTTGGCACCTCCTTCACCATGATGACAGAAAACAATTTAAAGAACTTGTATCGCCAGAAGCTAGAGAAGGGTGCTAGGATCAGAGATATGGAAGAGAAGCTCAAGTAGATGAATATAGACAAGGGCATCCTAAAAGAGTTCAAGGAAAGTGTAGATAAATTCAAGGCATAACTAGAGGAATCCATCACATACATGTAGGCCCACCTGCACCTCTTTCAATAGACGACAACTACCATTATAGAACAACACATCCAAGTGCAGGCCAAGAACACCCAGTTCATCACCATCCAGAAAGGTCTAGGTAATATTAATAAGTGGATCACCGAGAAACCAGACGCACCTATCGAGCTTCCTTCCCCCTTAAGCATGGAAAGGAAGATTGATTGTGCTTCACTGGACAACTGTCAGAAAGTTGCACAGAGATCAGACAAAGAGACGACTATCTCAATGGCATGCGCAAATGCACAAAGCAGCACAAGTTTTAATACGGAATTGTCGTCTCCCTCCCATAGAAGAGCTCGAAAATACCATCACGATGGGACAACTTCTTGAGAAAATCTAGCAGAGCACAAGTCACAAGCGAGATATAACTGAATCTTCCACAAAGGTGACGATGGACTTAATAGAGAAACATCTTAGACAACCCACCATGACCCAATCTTTAATGGCTACATTAGAAAAATACATGCAGATGCTCAATGACAACACAACCATGCGTGAAGAAACTCTTGAGGAATTGTCTTACCGCAGGATCATATCTTTCCACGACTAGTTAGAAATTTGGATAGCTTACATCAGGGACAAGAGTCCATGAATAAGAGGAAATAGAAAATTTGAATTTGCTGACAACTGCATGTTATTTCTTTTTTTCCCCAACTACCCTCAGTTTTGTCCTCATTCTCACACATGTCAATAGTTAGTGGGGGGAATTTGAACAGTGTTGTAACCACTTCTTGAGGAATGCAAGAAGACATTTTTGAGAGTTAGTAATAGGTGTATAAATAAAGGAAGAAGCTCATTTTGTATGGGCTCTTCAAGCATTGTATACACTCAAGAAACTATTTTCAAAGAAAATATTGTGTTAATTAATATAGAGAAGCCCTCAGAGCCAATTTTTAACGGAGATAAGAAATTATGTGCATTATTGTTTTCTTTCAACAATTTTCAGTAGATTGTCTATTGTTTACATGGTTTGTAAGAACATGTTGTTTCCTCTAGACTTTTCCTAAGAAATCTTTATATTTCTAATATTTGTGTTATTCTTTCTTATGTTTATTTCATGAGCATATGAGTTGTTAATGTATGTGGTAATATGACTTAGACTATTATGTTTATATATTTGTATACATGTGTTATCTATCTTTGCATCTTCATAACAACTATCTGATTGGAGTGTTTTGCAGAGTTTAGTTCATTTCATCTCATTTGGTTACTACAGTTTGTTCCTAGCTAGGATAAGATAGTATAGGATTTGATTTGATTTGATTTATGCATTTAGATAGTCTTCATATACATATTCATTTTCATAACCATCCAACCACCCACCCTCACAACCAGTAATTATAGTCGGTCCAGAATATGAATGGGTCTCCTAAATAAAACGATGCATAGTCTAATTGGGACGGTGTAATGGGAAGTACCCATTACTGTTGCAGGGCCTTTCCTCCCCGTCAACATGGATTTCTAAAAAATTGGCTAAAAAATCGCACATGCACTAGTGGGTATGCAATGTCTTCCTTAAAAGGGTTTGTATTCTATATGTGTCCCTCGAGTCTAGAAATGGAAAGCAATTTGGTCCTCAGCTTTAGGGTTGGAATATTCTCTCCTCTTGTGGATCATACTTTCCATATCTGTAGTGGTTTTATAGATAGTTCCATGATGAATTATGTTTGAATAAAGCATGATATTCTTCATTTTTTTCCTTAAAAAATCATATATATTACATGTGTATGTTGCGCTCTCTTTTCCAGCTAAAAAAGAGAGTAGATTGCATGTCTCAGCTAGCAATACAATAACTCGTTTCTTTGCTCTAGTATATTGTAGAACTAGATTTTTTTTTCCTTTTCCCAAGCCTAGGGATATTTGGCAAAGAAAGAACATTAACAATGGTTTTATGATAATGCAAAGGGTTCTTAAATATGTTCCCCTTTTTATGCAATATTTTTTGTGGATGGGGAAAGGTGCAAGCCTTCAACGACTTTGTTAAATATGTCTCAATTGCAATTCTTAATCAATGGTACCCTAAATGTAAAGAAATATTGTAAGGCCTTTCATACATTCTACAATAAAAAAAAGTTTCAACTACCAAAAAAAAGAACAATATTTTCACAAGGTACCCCAAAATGATCTCATGATGCAAGATATGATGAGGCAACATAGTTGGAAAAAAATCGAGTATATCATAAATAGGTTATTTATGATTTTTTTAGCAGTGATGACATTGCCATATGAGTTTTAATTAAGAAAAAATCAATATGGAACCCCCATTCATGCAAGCAATAAACCAATGATATGTAGACTACAATGGATATTCCACTAGAACTGTTTGTCACAATATATCTTAAACTACTATGAAATCTTAGATTTTTGCAGACTAATTTTCCTTAGATACCAGATTAATTAATTACTAGATTTGCTTGAATTTATGAAAATAACTAATCACGAAAATGAAAGAACAAGAAAAAATATACACACCACCCACACAAGTGAAAAAAAGATATATTTTAGGAAACCCAATATAGGAGAAAACACAACTAGAAGGTGAAGCATATTCTCTACTCTCTTTTGTTCAATTACGGAAATTAAGTACAAAGAAAGTGGCACTCACTATGGGGTTTCCTTTGACATCGTGGCTTGAACGATTGCTACAAAATCTCCTACCTCTTTTGTTATGCTCTCAAAATACCACTCTTTATATGCTCTACTCAACTATGGAACAAGTACAATACAAAAGAATGGAACCCTTTCTCCTCCTAGCGGCCCAATATTTAACATAGTCAAATAGCCACCTAGGGTTAGGTTTTTGTGATGTCATATTCCCAAGAGTAGGCAAGCAGAGAGTGACTTAGTAGTCTATTTATTCACGTAGACTATAGTCAGGCACAAACAGAGAACAAGAGGAGAAATAAGGGGTGAATTAGTGGTTAAATAATGAATTAAGCCAAAAATCATAGGAAAAGTCACTTAATCTAAAGTCAACGAAGAAATAGAATGAAAAGGTGTTGAGGGGGAAGCTTAATTAATTAATTAATCACCTTAGGAGAAAAAGCGTCTAGCTTAAGTGATGTCAATGGAGAATTAGAACAAGAAGAGTATAAAGGGAGGAATTTGACCTAATTCCTCATTATGTTATGATTTGATGTTGAGAGAGTTTCCAAAGGAGGAGGAGAATCGAACTTTTGTTATTTTGTGGATTTCTGGAGGAAACCACCACCATCGATCAGTTTCAGTTTTGAGAGACACATCCTAGCCTATCGGAGATACCATCTAGGTATTTCACCGTGTTATTCAGGAGTAGCTAGTTTGCATTATTTGCACAACTCAGCCAGTGATGGCACAAGGGTGTGGTGAACTAATCCGGTTCACCAGGTAAATACCCAATGTAGGTAGGAAAACATGTTATAATCCATAAAATATAATATATTAAATAATAATGTATATGAATATGAGATGATGAGATGATGAGATACAATAAGAATGTGGGCCTTATATACCCACGCAAGGGTGCCCTTCCATGAAGAGACGTGACCTTTCATTGGGAAGGTGTCTCTTCATTAATTATTCATTAACTATTATAATTTGTTTATATTTATTATTATATATTATGATCATAACATTGTCTTCCCTTTAAAAATGCTTTGTTCTCAAAGCATACTTATGGAAGATTTATCTCTTTCTCTGGCTTGTAATATCGTCTTCTTATTCTTTATTCATAAATTAGTGATCGTTGAGGACTTGAAACGATAGGATATTCTAAGCGCTGCATAGAAATGTCGAATTGTAAGGGAATATGTCCATATTAAATCGATCTTCTGTAAAATGGGGCTTTTATGGGGTTCGTGTAAACAATTTGATGTATTTTGACTCCCATGATAACTTCTACCTTGATCATCATTTGTAACGAAGGTAATAATTTTTTACATATTTGTCATTTGTTTCTGTGGATACATTGATTAGTTGAAGTATCGATTTTTGTGATTAGGATGTTTATAAGGCATCCTTGCAACCTGATCTTTAGTTTGTGTACTTGTAGCTTATTCTTGATTAACACTTGGAATTGAGTCTTATTCATAGCCCTAGCTTGTTTCTACTTCGACATGTGAAGACCTCTTTACATCAATTGAATCCCTTTGAGTTGTAAGGTTGACTGGGTCTGTAGTAATTGTTTTATCCACCATCATGTTTTTTCCATTTGAAGACTTTTGTAGTTCCATAGGCTTAGTCATTGTCTCTTTATCTACCAATGATTCATTATTGATAAGTTCTAACTTGTCTTGTATTGTCTTCTTATCACTCTTTATCTTCTTAATCTGGGTGAGTAAACTTTGACTATGAGATTTTAGGCAACAAATTTCTATGTCCTTCTCTATGACGTTTTTGTCGCATTATTTTTGGATCTCATGGTTAAGAACATGTGTTTCCTCCTGAGAGGTCATAATTTCAAATCCAGAGGGGGGTAGGGTATATATACCTCCGTAGAATTTACCAGTCAAATCACTGGGCGGAGGGGGTCCCTTGTACCACAAACAAGGGGGTCTCATACACCAATTTGATGTCTAGCTTGGTCGTGAACTTAAAAATAGATTATCATTATTATTATTATTGACTGTTGTTTGTATGA
Source organism: Picea engelmannii (assembly GCA_009831015.1). Lineage (NCBI taxonomy): Eukaryota > Viridiplantae > Streptophyta > Pinopsida > Pinales > Pinaceae > Picea > Picea engelmannii. The sequence goes on along the minus strand of ML778512.1, from coordinate 1,548,819 downwards.
CAGTAGTATTTTGGAGATCTAATCAAATTTTTTGACGTATAAATTGAATCTAACTTTACTGAGACGTCATGTAATTTTATTTTTTTCTTCTTGTAGGAAAGCATTAAAAACTCTTTCTCCAGGTTTAATATTAAGCTACCCAACATCTCTAACCAAGTTGAGCCGAGGATTATATCAACCTCTTTTTCATATATATTCTTAACCTCAAAATTCAATACGAGTTTATAATCTTCGAGTGTCAACGGTAAATCCTTGACATCATATTTATTGCAAAAAAAAAGACTTTCGTTTCGATTACATTCGTCTTTGGAATTATAAATTGATTCACCAAATCCATACTTATGTGATTTTTCTTCTTATCTGGGAAAATGTGGATGCTAACTTTTTTTTCTTGAATATTTCCTCTAAATATTAATAATCCAATGCATCTACTTAGATGATTTTTACCAGAAAATATTCCTTCCTTAAAATCCATTTTTTAATTTGAATTGACCTTATAATTATTATAGTATCCCTTTAATAATAATAAGACTTAAGCTTCTTGACTTAATAGATATCTTCCTCTAATATTCCTTTATATTCTTTTAAGAAAATAATCATTGATAATTCTTTTATATATATATATATATATATATATATATATATATATATATATAGGGTTTACAAACTTTGAATAGTTTCTTTATACTTTACCAAAAGTATTTTTATATTCACTTAATCTCTTCTTCTTCTTGTTTTCCTTAGTAATTAATGAAAATTAATTTAATATTACCTTCACACTTTACAAAAGAACTCTTTTAGTTATACTTCATCCTTCTTATATATCTTTTCACTCCCATTTTTATAATATTTTTTATAATTTATAAAAAGTACCTTATAAATCTCTTTTATACTCTTGATTGTTTGTTAGTGGCAGTTAGAGCTCAACAAATGTGACCCTAAGTTTTGTGAAATACTTCTTTAGAGGAAAATACACACACATATATATTATATATGGTATGGAATACCATGGGCCAATGGTTTTCCAAAACCATGGGATGGTAAATCTCCAAAGGTAAAGTAAAATATTCACTTTTCCTCTTCTTTGAAACTTTTTCTTTTGAATTATTTTTTCTCACTTTTTAAATGAAAATTAACTTAACTAATGTCAAATCTGGAATATTTCTTTCAAACTTCTTGGTGTGCACTTATACTTCTTCATGTGCCCCTTAAGAAAAACCTTTTCTTTTTTTCTTTCCTTTTGTTTTTTCTTTTTTTCTCCTCTTCTTTTTTTTTTGATTTTGTGCATAATAACTTTTTTACTTTCGCTGAAATGTGTAGAATATTTGATTTATAAATGGCTAATGGCCAATATGAGGTAGAGAAACTCTATTTGTGGCCAAATTTTGGATCGAGACGAATCTTTGATACCATTGTGGTGAACTAACTCAGTTCACTTACGTAAACATTCAATGTAAATAGGACAGCAGATTAAAATCCATATAGGACAATAATAATAATTGAATAATAATGTATGAGAATATGAGATGATGAGATACAATAAGAATGAGGGCCTTATATACCCACATAGGGGTGTCCTTCCATGAAGAGATGTGAGCTTTCATTGGGAAGGTGTCTCTTCATTAATTATTCATTAACTATTATAATGTATTTAAATTTATTATTATATATTATGTTCATAAAAAAGGGTTAGAGAGGGTTTTTTGTGGTTGCATGAGACCATAGATTATCTTGCAGATTCCTCCCAACCCAGTTGAGGACTAGCGAGGGCGCATATTTTGAGCCATCGGTCATCAGATTATAACGATGGAATCTCTCGGGGCACAACATACATCCAAATAGTGCACAACTCTTAAGAAGGGGCATTTGGGGTTCCAGAGGAAGTTCTTGGATCAGAGCCGAGGAAACCCTCTTGACCCAGTACATCATTGGCCAGGGCACACATTTCAAGTTATATAGCAGTAGATTCCATTGATGGAATCATTCGGACACACTCATTGAGCCCAGTAGGTGCACAACCCCCCCCAGGGGATGACATCCATAGCTTCTGACATTTGATATTCAGTCTGACAGTCTTCAGTAGAAACCTAGAGGCCAGGGCGTTCATTTTAGGATAGTTTCCAGGCGATTATGTCGAATATAGCTACCAGGGAGATTTTTCTAGAGTTGCAGCAGTTGACGTGAGTTTCTAGAACTTCATCTTTTTGTCGATCTATTTGTGAATGCGCGAATCTACCTTCATCATCTGATCACGGGTATTTTATATTAGTTTCTTGTATTCTAGTGCCGATCCACGAGATCTAGCTTGTTATCCCCTAACCTAGGGATAACTAAGGAGATTATGTCTCAAGGCCCACAGGTCCTAGACATGGAGTACCGAGAGCCATATTGACTTGAGCCTGGCCTTGGAGGGCCCATCCTTCTTCTTCAGTGCCTCCACCTTGTCAACAACAGAAACATCCATCCCATCGGCCTGGTCCTTTAGCAGCAATGGGTGTTTCTCCATGAGGTAATGAGTCTGGGTATCATGGTATGTGTCACTCTAATTCTCAAAACATTTGAATATGTGCATTTAATTATTTTTTCTTCTGACGTGTGCTTGGACTTTATGCCTTTCCACTTGTCCACACCTGGGGGGGGATGACAGGATGCCCTAGCAAGTTGGTTCTCTTATTATTTGAATTTCCACTGGGTGGGTTTATGAAAGGTCATCGTCCATTCCCACCATACTTATCAATTTTCATCATTTTCCCTCTCATCCATCCCCTACACTGGTTCGGGCATTGGGTTTGTCAAGCTAGAAAAGGGTTGCGCCTTACCTTGTGGGAAGAAGGGGCTAAAGGCCTAGAGGGTAAAAGTAGTTGGCAAAGAACAAAATCCAAAAGAATAAAACCTTCAGAGGTTTCTCCTAAGGATCCCCAAGAAAGCAGTAAAAGGCTTCTCCGCAAGAAATGGAGGGACCCATAAAATAATAAAATCAAGACCTAGTTGGAGGATATGGGGTCTCATCACGATCCAACCTATTAGGTCCATGGGCATGTAGTGATATGAAACTACCATTCATTTGACCACCATGCCAGGGTAGTGGCTCTTGGTGGCATAGCCAAGAGAAAGGGGGTCTCATCACGAGCCAGCCTTCTCATCTCCGTGAAATGCTTGTGGATAACATTGTCACCACTACTCACCATGCCAGGGCAGTGTCCCCTAACTAGTCTCTTGAAATAAAAAGCAATAAGATAAAAAGGTAAAAGGCATTGAATGGGCTTGGAAATATTTGCATCCATGACAAGGTGCAGCTCACCCTCTTCAGAGGCAACCACAGGTAAGCCATACATTCCCATGTCATCATTGCACCCATTGCTCAAAAATCCCTACACCACCTCATCCACTTACATGACCTGGATTTGTCTTCACCTGGAAACATCCCACGTCCAATGAGAATTATCCCAGTAGGACATCCTAACACCCTCTCCAAACCTGGCTTGTAGAATAGTATAACATCTTTGAACACTAGTCTGGGAAAGGGGGGTTTTATGCACATGTTTAGATAAATTAATTATTAGACGTGATTGGCATTGCTATGATCCTTGTAACTTATGATCCCGGACGTACTTCTTGTTGCAGCAGGGCCACACCCGACAGATAGGTACACATGGGGAGATGATCAGTTCAGACCTCCATAGGGCTAAATTCCCACCAAATGGGTGATGAGACCCCAACCAGGGGCATAGACAAGACAGAGGTTTGCAGCAGAGAGAGAAGAGGGTGTTCCACTAGAGACAGACCGGCATGCCTAGATCCAGGTGGGTCTTTCCCTCCCACTATAATGTAGGCCTTAGAAGGCCCATGATGTCACCTATGTGACCCTTGATATCACTCAGTGTTTGACAGACACTTTGGAGGCAGTTGTGTGCCAAGTGGCCTATGTGGCTTGATCCAGGGGCCTTGGGAAGCCTAACATTTTGCTCTTGGAGGCCAACGTTTCACCAGAGAGGCCTAACATCACCCTAAAAGGGCATGACGTCACCATTTCTGCTTGATTTAGGGTTTTAATTTGTCATTTAATGTAAAAATTGGATATTACATGTAAACTGGCCATGTCAGCATTTTGAAACTAATTTTGGTCATTGTAACTGTATAAATAAGGGAAAAATCTTGGCCTTACAATTACGCCAATATTTAAGGCTTCTTGGCTCTACTTAGGGTTTCTTGGCTGAAATTTATGCCCTACTTAGGGTTTCTAAAATTTACGCCCTACTTAGGGTTTCTTGGCTGAAATTTAGTGCGCACTTCTTTAAGGAGGCTTATTTTGGAGTATTTTTGGCATTTTTCTTGGTGGAAGTGTTCAACTAGGGTATTTTCTAGATGATTCTTGGTGAATGTAAGTAAATTTTCTGCAATTCTTCTTCATTGAATGGTTATGGTTGTATTTATCTTGCATTTATACTAAGATTATGAAATTGCTAGCTTAAAAACCTAGGAGGCTAAAGCACATGTTATTGTTCTTGCCTTAATAACTTTCACCTACTAGATTATGCTAGAAAACTAATTTTCTTGAAGCTTTTTGCTAAGGGTCTTGTCATTGCAACACCCTAGCACATTTTGCTTCATCTAAGTCGTCATCTTTTTATCTTTGGGCTAAAGAAGGAGGAAAACTATTAGGGCCTAGGGTTACCTACTTCCTAGTAGCCATTTTCTCTGTAAGGTTTGTTGATTGAAGCCTTAGGCTACCAACACTTCAATTATTGACCCCTCTTGTCTCTAGTTCTCTTATTATCATTTTTTCCTTCAAGATTTGTCTCTACCTAAAAGGACTCCATTTACCCTAAAAAGCATTGATCTTGGCCTTACCATTGAGTGATTGACAAACAATACTATCAAAACCTTTACCTTAAGCTCTCTACTAACTAATCCTAACCTTAGAATAGTCTAATCTACTAACTTATTTGTTGTTGTTACTAAACTAAGCTACAACCATCTATTTATACACTGCCTGATTTGCTTCTGACAAATGCTAGTACTTTATTATTGTTGAGTAATTATTCTTGGTCATTGTGAAGCCATTTCAAGGCATTTATTGTGAAGCAATTATCTCATAAACATTGTTGCTATAAAATTATGTTTTCTTCATCACATATCAACTATTTCTTTTATTGATAAAGTCCATGGTTTATGAAGTACTAACAGCAAGTTGTACTTGCAAAAGATATATTTTCTTGTTGTTTTGTTCTGGGCAGGTACATCTTAATACTTCACTACTTCAGTAGTTAAAACCCTAGGACTTTATGATCAGTTTGACTTGTGAGAGGGGATATTTTCATAGACACTTTAATCTTTTCCTTCTCAAACCCCCAAGTCACCGGGAACGTCTCCCCTAGGCCATCAACCCTAAATAGAAAGAGGTATCCTTTTGAGGTGACAGTGATAGGATAACCTCCTGTTACGTCAATTTGCCTTCCCTTAACCTTTTCCTTTGGAATAATTACAAATTGAGAGATAACATAGCTAACGATTTCATTTACTTTCAACATATTATTGTATTTCCTACTATTTTACCCCCATAATACATATGAATGAGATGGTGATTGTTCCTTATTCTTTATGCATCTTATATTTTTTCTAAACATTAATTGAATGAAACACACATGCAAAAATCACCAAGCATGTTAAAACATTAATTCAAACACATCCAGAAACCCTGGGAGTATGAGATCAGACAGTGGATTTGACAGTTTAGCAGTGTTTCCTAGATTAGTTGAGTTAGGAACATTACAGTGGTATCAAATATTTTCTTCCTACCAGCCTGTGAAGAAAGTACTTTTCATGACCCCATGATTCCGGGATCAGGTGAATAATACCCATAGGGTCGAGGACATATTGGGGATGAGTACATTCAGTACCACAGAGGTCATAGTAGAGACCGGAGAGATGAGAACAAAAGGGACTACACTCCCTTCCACACTGAGTCTGATACAGATCCAGAGTTAGAGGACAAAGAGCATATTAACTCTGACATAGAGGCAGAGATAGAGAGGAGTATGGGTGATAGATGAGAGACTCCAGAGGGTAAGGGGAAAGGCCCCAAGACACAGTCGAATAGTACGCAGACCATCTTGAATGACCTAGCTAGAGGACAGCGGGACATGATGAATTCCATACAACAAATGGCCATCAGTACATGGATGATGCATCATAGAGTTATCATTATAGGTGCTAATTTCATAGGAGGAGTGAGTGGTTCAGGAGGACACCAAGGAGGTGGGGCCAGTGGCTCCAATGGATCTCAGGGTGGAGCTAGTGCACACCCTTCACCATTCTGAGCCAACACATCATTTGGGAGGATTCCCCGACCTTTATACCCACAATTCTAGGGAGGATATCCATTGGTACAACCAAGGCATCTGGGAGGACAACCAGGTCAGGGACAGGTAGTGCCACAGGATCCATTCGGGGAGTACAGGAGAGACTACTTAGCACTAGGACCATAGTTCCATGCAGACATGATTTTGCTAGACTATTGTTCGATCAGATATTGAAACATACCCCGGGAGGCACAGAGGGGCAATGGGAAAACTCACAACATGGATTTCATCAAGAAAGTGGGAAAGTTGAGCATTCCTACTTTCGATGGATCATCGAGATGCTTAGCTCAGGCATGGGTACAAAAGCTTGGCACATACTTCAATCTTAACCCAATGAGTGAGGCAGAGGCTATCAATTTCACCACTTTGCACTTGGATGGGGAAGCCCACAAGTGGTGGTACCATGGGCTGGTGACCTTAGGTCACAACCAAGTTACTTCATACTTGGATTTCACTGAGAGATTGATGGAGAGATTTTATAGGAGATATCCAGAGCTCCATTTCAGGGACCTTACGCAGTTGAGATAGACAGGATCAGTTAAGACCTTCGTCACAGAGTTCCAGTGGAAGGCAGTGTCTGTATCCGATATAGGTTGATGGAGAGATTTTACAGGAGATATCCAAAGCTCCATTCCAGGGACATTACGCAGTTGAGATAGACAGGATCAGTTGAGACCTTCATCACAGAGTTCCAGCGGAAGGTAGTGTCTGTATCTAATATATCAGAGCACATACTGGTGATGTTGTTCACTGAGGTATTGACAAATCCATTGAGATGTTGGGTTAAGGCTTTCAAGCCTCACACCCTACAAGAGGCCATTGTGTGCATGAGAGACATGGGGGATTCAACATTGAAACCCAAACCCGTTATGCCACAGGAGGACTAGGATAGCAAACTAATCCAAAGAGAGTGGAAGGGTAAGGATAAGTTGGACGATGCTATGAGGCATGATCTTATGAGGAGGAATCTATGCTTCAACTGCAAATATCCATGGGTCCCCGGCCATAGGTGCATGGGCAAGGGACAAATCCATTACATTGAGGTTGTCGCAGACAGTTATGAGGAAGAACAGGGTGGTCGGGCATAGGACAGTGGGTCCACTAGATTAGAGGAGGAGCCATTGCATGAGGAGGAGAAACCTCCAAGGAGACCATCAATACTAAGAGGGGCACAGCCACCAATAAATCCACAACCTCACAAATAGGTTAATAGACGAGCACCAGCAAAGGGAGTCATAGCGACCCTTTTTGGAGTCGCTAGGTATGACACCCTCGGGATCAGAGGGATTGTTCAGGGAGAGTGGTCCATTGCCTTGGTAGATGGTGGGGCAACCCATAACTTCATTGACATGGCATGGGTATCTAGGCAAGCACTACAGACATAGGATTTTGAGGGGTTTGAGGTTGCAGTAGAAGATGGCCACACGGTGGGGTGTTTGGACAGAGTTCAAGACTTGGAGGTGAAGTTAGGTAAATACACCATGAGAGATACATTCTATGTAGTTGACCTCGCTGACACAGATGTGGTGTTGGGAGTCCAATGGTTGATCTCCTTGCGCAAGACTTCTATCAACTACCAAACGCTTGAGATGGGATTCAGAGACAATGAGGGGAAGAAGATTGTGCTGAGGGGTATGTCGATAAGGGCACCTAGGGCAGTATTGGCGAAGACGATGGAGAGGATCTTATGGCATGGGGAAGCAACAGATGCATCATCTAGTAGACCAACAACATGTTCCTTGATGGAGATTCCAGCGAATTGGAAATCCCACTTGTTAGTGGAATATTCAAAGAACAAGTTCGCTTCTGAGATATTGGAGGGGCAGGTACAAGGTCAGGGATGACGCCACCTTATACAAAGACCAAGTCTACCTAGTACTAGGATCAGGTCTCAGAGAGAATATTTTGGATGCAGTACTTGAATTTCCACTAGCAGACCATCAGGGGTTTTTCGAAACCTACAGGAAGGTCAAAGAGAGATTCTCTTGGAATGGTCTCAAACAGGGTGTGATGAGACATATCTATGAGTGTGTGACTTGACAGCAAAACAAGTCAGAGCCGACTCTTCCAACATTGTTACTTCAGCCATTTCCCACTCTAGAGAAGACATGGGAAATCTCATCCTTGGACTTCATTACAGACCTTCTGAAGGCTCGGGGTAAGGACGACATACCTGTAGGGATCGACAAATTGACCAACTTTGAGTGTTTTATCGCAATTACTACCAACTACAGCGCAGTGTGTTAAAGCTTCTTGCTTAATCTATTATTATTAATCTTCATTATAACAACAACATAATAAGGATCTTACTGAAAGAAACACAATCACAGAGTACACAAGCATTTATCCTGGGAAACCCTCAATGGGAAGAAAACACAGCAAAACTTCTTTAATATAGATCCAATAACCAAGTACAGTGTCTCTCACAAGAGAGATCTCACCAAATGGAAGATCCACAAGAAACCCTAACCAGAACAGAGTAGCACACCACTTGGACCAAGATAGTCATTCACCAAGATAACCTTCACCTTTATTGACATACTCTTCCTTGTAGTTGTGTCACTTCTCCTTGTAGCTGTGTCACTCTCAGACTTGCACACTTGATAGAGAGATCTTGATGAGTGTGTGTACAAATGAGGTGCTAGGCCTCTTATAAATACAATTTGTGCTTCCCAATAATTAGGTCAGGGCCAACCTGTCCACTTTACCTTTTTAATTTACATTTGTCTTGTCTAGGCACAATAGGGTCGATTTGTCAATAGATATTTTATCTTTTTCTTTATCCAAAAAAGGGGATAAGAATATTCTTTGCATTTACACAATATTTTAACACAGTGCAGAGGACATAGTTGTTCTTCATAGAGACCTTCAGACTTCACAGGTTTCCACATAGTAGACTCAGCGATAGGGATAGTCGATTCATCATCACATCAGAGGATCTTCCCCCATTGGATGAGGAGCAGTTGGAGCTAGTGTTGGAGGGGGTGCTCGAGCAAAGAGAGTGTAGATTGAGGATTAGGGTCATCATGGAGTACTTTGTTAGATGGAGGAGACTTCCAGTGGAGAATGCCACATGGGAGGGAGAGCATATATTGCAGTACCCAGGATTGATGTTGCTTGAGGAAAATAAATCTCAGGAAGGGAGGATTGTGATGTCTCGTTCACAAGAGTAGGCAAGCAGGGAGTGACTTAGTAGTCTATTTGTTCTTGTAGACTATAGTCAGGCACAAACAGGTAACAGGAGGAGAAATAAGAGGTGAATTAGTGGCTAAATGATGAATTAAGCCAAAAATCATAGGAAAAGTCACTTAAGCTAAAGTCAACGAAGAAATAGAATGAAAAGGTGTTGAGGGGGAGACTTAATTAATTAATTACTCACCTTAGGAGGAAAAGCACCTAGCTTAAGTGATGTCAATGGAGAATTAGATCGAGAAGAGTATAAAGGGAGGAATTTGACATAATTCCTCATAATGTTATGATTTGATGTTGAGAGAGTTTCCAGAGGAGGAGGAGAATCGACCTTCTGTTGTTTTGTGGATTTATGGAGGAAACCACCACCATTGATCGGTTTCGGTGTTGAGAGGCACACCCTAGCCTATTGGAGATGCCATCCAGGTATTTCACCGTGTTATTCAGGAGTATCCAGTTTGCAGTGTTTGCGCAACTCAACTAGTGAGGGTGTAAGGGTTAGAGAGGGTTTTGTCACTGCACGAGGAAATAAATTGTCTTATAGATTCCTCCCGACCCAGTTGAGGAATAACCAAGGTGTATCTTTTGAGACACCATTCATCATATTCTAATGGTGGATCTCTCAAGGCATAGCAGACAACCAAATAGTGTGCAGCTCTTTAGGAGGGGCATTTGGGGTTCTAGAGGGAGTTCTGAATCATATCCCAGGAAACCCTCCCGATCCAGTACAACATTGGTCAGGGCACACATTTCAAGTTATATAGGAGAAGATTTTGTCGGTGGAATCATTATGGTGTGCTCATTGAGCCCAGGAGGTGTGCAACCTCTCCAAGGGATGACATCCAGAGTTTTCGGCATCTAATCTTCAATTTGTGAGTCTTCAGTAGCAGCCTAGAGGCCAAGGCACTCATTTTGGGATAGTTTCCGGGCAATTATGTTGAGTATATCCACCAGGGTGAGTTTTCCATCGTTGCAGCAATTGTTGTGAGTTTCTGGAACTACATATTTTTTTCGATCTATCTGTGCATGCGTAGATCTTCCTTAATCATATGATCATGGGTATTTTATATTAGTTTCTTGTATTCCAGTGACGATCTATGAGATCTAGCTGACTATTTCATCTGATTTCAGCATATTATTGTATTTCCTATTATTTTTCCCTCATAATACATATGAATGAGATGGTGATTGTTCTTTATTCTTTATGCATCATATATTATGTCTAAACATTAATTGAATGAAACATGCATGATAAAATCACCAAGCATGTTAAAACATTAATTCAAACCTATCCAAAAACCCCCAGAGTATCATATCAAACAATGGATTTGACAGTTTAGCAGTGTTTCCTAGACTAGTCGAGTTAGGAACATTACAGTTTTTGACTTCCTCAATCCTCAATTAGTGATCAAATTTGGACCTTCTAGAATCTTATTAATATTCCACACATGGTTAGCCGTATATGTGTGAGTAATGGGGGCTGACATGGCATCCACTCGTACCATGGTGGTTAACAAGGTAGGTCAACTTGTGGTAGGCATAAATTTTGCATGTGATATTTGTTTGAGGTGGTGTTCACACCATTTGAAATACCTCGAAGTGTAGAACACCTTTAAAAGTGTGTGCATGGGTTTTAAATAGTATAACCCAAAAAAATGTCATGTAATTCCTCAAAATGGCTCTAGAAGGTTTTGGACCCCAATTTTCCAAACTGGGACCTACCACTAAAATGGCCTTGCAAGTCGATTCCTCCATTTTTTTCCACCCAGAAAGTACCAAGACAAATAACAAATAATATAATGATCCAATCCAAATCATACCTCTCCATTTAGGGAGGAACTTGGTCCCCAAAATCTTTACTAAATGAGGTGAGGAAAATTTTCCTCTACCTTCTCCCTGGAGTACCATTTTGCTTTGCCTAGAAGTTGTCCTTTCAACCCAATCTGTCAAAGGTCATGTTGCCCCTTTCTTATTGTTCTCGACCTATTCTATAAAATATTATCTTCTTCCAACTTTTCCTAAGCTTCTAGTGCTAATTCCTTTATGGAAGGTCAGACCTGCTCCACCTCTTGATCCAACATGGAAGGCTCATAGAGTTTCAAATTCTCCACATTCACTACTGAGTAAATGCACATATATGGGGGTAGACTAAGTCTATAGGCATTATCTCCCACCTTCTCAAATACCTCAAAAGGGCCATACCATAGAACCTTGATATTCTTACAACCTTATAGTCTTTCCTTGTTCAATTGTAACCAAACTCTATCTCCCACTTTGAATTTCTTCTCGGTTCTATGTTGATCATGTATGGCCTTATACTTTTCTCGTGACCTCTTCAATGTCTCTTGTACTTGAAAATGGATCTATATAATCTTTTCAACAAATTTATCTTCTCTCAAAGCTTCTCATGTGATGTCTTCCCTCACTCCTCCCTGTTGTCCATATGCAACATCCAAGGGTGAAGACGTAAAATACCCAAAGCAAGTTTCAAAAGGGTACTTACCAGTAGCAATGTGGACTATTCTATTATAAGAGTGATGAATGTAGATCAGGTTTTCATCCCAAGTCTTCACATGCATCTGATTGTAACCCCTCAAAAGTTGCACCAAATTCTTGTTGACTACTTATGTCTTCTCATATGTTTATGGATGGAATGTTGTAGATCTCTTCAAATTCATGTCCATCTTTTCCCAAAGTGTAGTCCAAAAGGCACTGAAAAATATGGTATCCTTGTCTGAGATGATGCTCACTAGTATCACAAAGTGCACCCAAACCAGTGTAGAGAACATATTTGTTGCTTCTTGTCCTTTCATAGTCTTTTTACTAGGCATAAGAATGCACATCTTTTTTAACCTTTTAACTACCACAAAAAGATAGTTGTGTCCCTTCCTGGTTGTTGGTAAACCTCCCACAAAATCCATGTAAATTGTATCCCAAGATTTAGTGGGTACATGTAAGGGATGGTATAGACCTTCATTTCTATTATTGGGCTTGTTGGTACAACAAAGTATGCATCCTCTAATATATTATGCTACATCTTCTTGCACTTTGGGCTAGTACACATACCATTGTAAGTTAGCAATCGTCTTCCCAACACCAAAATGTCCTACAACCTTGGAGGTGTGAGCCTCTCTGATAAGTTGCAATATTTCACCTTTAGGAACATAGAGCTTGTCTAGATTGTAGAGAAACCCATTTTGGAGATGATAGTTAACCTTTTTATCACCTTCTTCTATGTGAATTTGGCCCTGAAACACCTCTTTGAAGTCCTCATCTTTTGTTTTTGCCTCTTTGTATGCATCATGGGTAAAAGGATCCATGTGCATAAGAGTTTCCAAAGTTGTAATATTGGATGTGTGTGGCCTTGAAAGCATGTCTACCAACTTATTGGTGTTTCCCTTCTTATACTTGATGACTAAATGAAACTATTACAAAAACCCCATCTACTTATAGTGTTTGGCTTGGTGAAACTTACTTTGGGCCTGCAAATATTGCAATGGTTGGTGATATGTGGATAATGGTTTCCTTTCCCATCAAATAGTGCTTCTGTTTCTTAACAGCTTGAACGAGGGTATAGATTTCCTTATCATATGTAGGTTAGTTCAAAACTCCCCCATGAAACATCTTAGAATGATAGCATACTAGCTTACCTTCTTGCATCAAAGCTACTCCCATAGCATACCCACTTCCATCTATCTCCACTTCAAAGGGCATCTACAATCTAGGAAATGCGATAATTGGTGTTTGATTGATCTTTTGTTTTAGCTCATTGAAAGTTTTTTGCTAATTCTTTCCCCCCTAGAAACTCTTACCACTTTTTGTTATGGCATCGAGTGGTGCAGCTAATGCTAAACAATATGTTATGAAATTCCATAGGTACTTTTTTGCCCCAACAAAGCTCCTAACTTCAGTGACATTAGTAGGAATCAGCCATTTTTAATGGCCTCCATCTTTGCGGGATCTATCTTGAGCTCCCCTATGTCGATCACATACCCAAAATATACCAATGATTGCTGAGAAAAATCACATTTCTTTAGGTTAGCCAACATCTAGTGCCTTTTAAAAGTATCCAACACTTGCATGAGATGTGACATGTATTCCTCCCAAGTAGAGCTATAAACCAATATATCATCCAAATAAACTATAACAAACAAATCTCAATATAGGTGAAAAATATCATTCATCAGTCTCATAAATGTAGTTGGTACATTACATAAACCAAATGGCATGACCAACCATTCATACAAACCTTGTTTTGTCTTGAAGGAAGTCTTCCATGTCTCTTATTCTTTGACACATACCTCACATTATCTCGATTTGAGATCCAACTACGTGAAGTACTTGCATGTTGCAACTGGTCTAACAAACCATCAATCTTAGGAAAAGGGTACTAATTCTTGAGTGTAATATTTTTCAAAGCTCTGTAGTCGATACACATTTTCCAAGTCCCATCCTTCTTAGGTACGATGATGATAGGTGATCCAAAAGGTGAAGTGTTTGTTCAAATTACTCCCTACTCCAGCAACTATTGCAACTATTTCTTCACTTCATATGCTTCTAGAACATGCTATCTATACAACCCAATATATGATAATGGGGAGATAAACAACAAATATATATTGTGCTCCACTTCCCTCTTAGGTGGCAGTCCTTTAAGATCTCATAACACTCCTATATATGCCTACAACAAATCCTCCAAGTGGTGTTTCTACTTTTTAGTACATCCCTCTAGAGATGCATTTATTGATTCATCCCCTGGATGATTCTCTCATAAAAAAAGAAAAACATACTTCTTACTTGAACTAATCAAGTGTTTGGATTGATTGGAACTTACCAGTGAGACCTTTGATTTATATTAATGTGCATTGATGATGAAATACTTCCTATCCTTGATCAAGAAGTATTGGTTTTCTCTCCACATGAAGATTGCATCCCTGATATACATGTAGGGGCTCCCAAACACTACACCACACATGTCAATGGGTACTAAATCTAACTCCTCTTCATCAATAAAATACACATTTACAACAAATTTATTCTTACATTGTTTTGTAACCTTGATCTTTTCATCCTTGTTTACCCACCCCGGTGGATATGGGCTAGGATGATCATGAACCTCCAACCCGAGCTTCATGATCAGATTCGTTTCTATGAGATTGGCCTGTGAACCAGAATCAAATAGAGCATCTACCTTGGTCTTCTTGACCTGGACCTTGATATGGAATAGTTTTGTCATCTCCTTCTCTTCCTTGTGATGAAGAATACTCAGATTCACCTCCTTCTGCATTGAAGTGTAGGCAATATTCTCATCCACATATGAGCTGCTCTCTACCTGATTTCTTAAATCCATGGCTAGAATTTTATTCTTCATGGAATCTTTCGTGCAGTTCTTAGGGTTCAACTCTGGATGTAATTTCCAACACTTTTCCTCGGTGTCATCATCGATATTGAAATGGTTACAGTGGTTACTTGGATCCTTGCACAGATGTGCAAAGGTTGTCATCTTCTTTTCCTTCCCTTTCCACTTCCTCTTTTCCTCCTTGGAAATGTCTTGGTTATGTTTCTACTTGGAACCCCTTGGCTATCCTTTCTCATGGCCTATATTTTCCAGATATTTTGCTTGCACACATGCCTCATCAATTGTCTTGGTCTTGAAGGGAACCACTTTCTTTTGCAAATGACTGTGTATACCCCCAAAATACTTGAGGAGTACATTTGGGTTCTTGGGAGAGATACCCAACATGATAGCCATCTTTCTAAATTCAGTGGTGTAATCCTGCACACTTTGCCCTTGAATTTTCCCGAGGTAATGCCAACATATCCATTGGTACTCTACATACTTGATAGGGTAGAATTGGGACTTAATGAAGGTTTTTAAATCCTTCCACTTAGTCACTAAAAGAGCACCCTCTGACCTAAGTGTCTCTATGTTCCTTTCCCACCAGGTTAATGCATGGCCCTCTAATTTTCATTCGAACAGACAAAATCTTCCACTCCTCATCTATATTGTGAACACTAAAATAGACCTCTAACTGTTGCAACCAATGATTCAAATTTAATGCATCGATCTCACCTTAAAATGGCTTCATATCCACTTTCACTTCCATTTTAAATAAATATTTTGAAGGGGTCATAACACTAGAACTTGGTTGCTCCTTCTCCTCAACTCCTTTTCTGGCTCTTCATTTTCTACTATTTTCCCCTCTAATTCGATCTCTGAGTTAGAGCCTCCAACCCCCCTGAAAGACCTGGGTTTTCTTGCTAGAGTTTCCATGAGGGACATATCGCGAAAGATATCATCAACTTTCTCTTCCAGCCTCGTAAATATCTTTCTAGCTATATCTTGAGGGTTGTTGTGAATAGACTCATTCACCATGGCTAGGATCATGCGACTTTCTTCTTAAAATAATTCTTGGATCCTCCAACTTTCCAAAAATACCCCAAAGAAACATTGCTCTAAGACCAATGTGATCTGTAAATTTTCATGGATATTCCACTGGAACAGTTCGTCACTGTTATCGCACAGTTTGTAGCTAGGTCAAAAGGATAGAGGATAGACGCCAAACTAGCGTAACAGGAACCTACCCCACCCAATGTCACCACAATGGGAAGGTTCTTTCTATTCAGGGAGATTAGCCCAGGGGAGACGTCCCCGGTAACCTGAGGTCTTGAAGAGGCCAAAATGTAAAGGTCAAATCAAAAGTTCATCCTCATAGGTTACCACCAAGGTCAGATAGTCCGGCTAAACAGCCAATAAAGAAGTGTATGCCCAAATGAGAACACTTGCCCGGAACAAGACAATAGAAAAACAATATATGTGCAGGCTATAATTCAGTGGGTTAGTACTTCATATAACTATCTGACATCAATATGTAAGCAATTAAAACAGTAGATATCAATGAGGTCAATGTTTATCAATATAGCAGTGGAGAAATATCAATTCATCAATAAATACTAAGATGATGTAGCCACAATGTATTTAATCAATCCTTTAGTCAATAAATGCTCTTAACCATCATCTAATTTCTTATCAACAAAAGTTGTTGTGTTAATATGGAATAACCAAGTATGACGTCAGCCTAGTTGGGGTTAGCTAGTTAGTTAGGGTTTCAAATTTAAAAGTTTTAAGAGGTTGTTTGAGCACTATCACTTCAACGTTGTGGATCTAAGATCAGTGCCTAGGGGTAGATGGAGTCAATTAAGGAGAGGACAAAAAGTTGAAGGGATAAAAGGCTAAGGACAAGAGGGAAGGGTTCTAAGGTGCTACAATGGCAGGGCCCTAGAATCAAAACCCTATGGGAAAGAGGCTCACTTCGGTGTTGCTTAAGCAAGGCCTCGTGCTCTTTCCTCCTTCGTTAGGTCAAACTTGGAAAAACGGCTAGCATAAAAGATAAGTTAAAACAAGAGAGTGAGGTGAGGGAGAGTGTTGCAATGGCAAGGCTCTATCACCAAACCCTAGAAGATGGACGGCCCTGGGTGTAGATAACCTAGGCTCAGGATGTCTCCTCCCCTTTAACCTTTAAAAATCACAGCTAGCACAAGGGAAAAAGGGAAAAGAGTGTAGCAGAGGCTAGGCTCTTCTTTCCTTCTTCAATGGCTGAATATTTCTCTTTTAGGGGACATGAAACAAGGACCTACTTGTGTGCTTGTCACCTAGGTTTTTCAATCAGCAAATTTATAACAAATGCAAGAATACAAGCCTACAACCATTCAATTAAGAAGTTTTTCAGAAAATACACTTACATATCATGAAGAAATGGCAATGCAGACCATAGTTGTAAACCTTCCTTCAAGAGAAATGCCAAATATGCCAAGAAAATCCTTCCATCAACAAGTGCGCCTCACTTTAAAAGACCAAATACCCAACAAGGGCGCAAAAATAAGACCTCACCAGAGAGTGAGTTGTGTCTTATGTCAAAATGAGGATAAAACTCCTCAATATAAACTGTATCATGACCTCTAATTAAAATTAGGTCATTTAAAATAGCCGACAAGGTTATAAACCAAAATCATATTGTTTTTACATTAAATTGTTAAATCAAAGCCATAAATGAGCATAAGCAAGACGTCAAGCCCTACTGAGGGAGACGTTGGCCCTTTTTAGGGAAAAATCTAGCACAAATGAAAAAACGTTGGCCCTTTCTAGGCCTCCAAACCCTGCCACACGTGCCAGCTACCCCGTCAGACTACCACACTCTCAAGATGACGTCAATGGCTCCTAGATGACGTCCTGGGCCATCAAAGGGAGATGTTCCACCTGAAGTGGGTCAACCGCCCTGGGCTGGGCTCAGCCAAATTGTCCCGGATGGAACGTCCTTCTTCTTCTCGAGTGGAAAAGCTCAATCAAGAACTGACCTATCTCTGGCCCTGATGGGGTCCCAGCAACCATCTGATGGGCTCTTCAGCCCCATGGAGGTCCGAACTAATCATCTCCCCATGTGTATCGGTCCAACTAGTACATGTCCGTCAGGCATGGTCTTGCACATCAAAAACTTCGCCCTCCATGGGCTCATTAGTCACAGGGATCATAGCAATGTTAATCATGTTTCATCATTAAGGTTATCAAACACATGCATAAAAACCCTGATATATCATTCAATAGCTCAAAGATATTACAAAGACCTACAATACAAAGCCTAAGAAAAAGACAAAATACCCTATTGGGCTAGTATCCATAAGGAAAGGAAAGTCTCCAAGGGGTATCATCCAAGCCATGTAAAACGAGGTGATGTGGTCAAGGGATGTCCAAACATACAGGTAGAGTGAGAGACAGGGATGCATGATATTACCTTTGGGTGCCTTTGTAGAAGGCGAGTTGTACCTGTCATGAATGAAATTCTTTCCAAGCCCTTTATTGACTTTATTCTTTTCTTTTCTTTATTTGTTTTTTTCTTGTTTATTTCAAGGACTAACTAGAGGACACTGCCTTGGCGTGGTGACCAGAGCTGACAGTGTTACCCACAAGCACTTTCACAAATATGATAAGGCTGGCTCATGATGAGACCCCCTTTCCCTTGGTCATGCAACCAAAGGTCACTTCCCTAGCATGGTAACCAAATAGTAGCAATGTCATACTGTTAGGTACCCATGAACATAATAGGCTGGCTCGTGATGAGACCCCCTATCCTCTTAGCTAGGTCTTGTTTTTGTTATTTTTCCTCGGGTCCCTCTTATTTCTTACTGAGAGGCTTTTTATTGCCTTCTCGGGGATCCCTGGGCGAGGCATCTCTAGTTTTCATTTTTTTGGCTTTTATCTTTTACCAGCTGCCTTTTACCCTCTGGGCCTTTAGCCCCTTCTTCCCACAAGATAAGGTGCAACCCCACAAACAGATCATCTTAATGCGCAGACTAGGGGAATGGGAAAGATGAGTGGGAGATAAGATGTAAAAGTGATGATATGATGGGAGTGGACGATGGCTCTTCAGAAATCCCCCCAGTGGCAAACCAAAACCTATGGGTACAGGCTTGATAGGACACCCTGTCAATCCCCCCAACCATGGTCAAGTGGGTTAATGTAAGATCCAAGCAGTTGTCAGAAATAAAAGGAGTAAGATGCATATATCTAAAGGTTATAATGATAAAAAATGACACATACCATGATACCTAGACCAATTACCTCATGGAGCAAGAGTCTTCTCCGATACAAGTCCAAGTCGAAGGTGATGGATGCTKCTACTGCTGACAGGATGAGTCCGATGAAACAGAAGAAAGATGGGCCCTCCAGGGCCATTCTTAGGTTAATCCTGATCTCGGTACTCCATGTCTAAGACCTGTGGGCCTCGAGACATGATCTCCTAGTTATCCCTAGAAATCGGGGATAACATCTGGCTCCAACTCGGGGACATGTGCTCACCGCAGAGCGCATGAGAACCTCAGCATCGCTGGCATAACCTGTAGACCTGCTCAACTCGAAAAGGGCATCAGTAACAAAGGTGGGGTGGTATTTCCACCCTGCAATATATATATGTATATATAACTGAAATAAAACAATCAATATGCAAGTGAGGAAGCAAACTATCATGAAATGAAAATGGTATAATACACGGAAAATGCCTACCTACCTATACCTACCTGTGAAGTCAGGTCACCCCATCCTAGTGGGGTTTGAGGAGGCATCCACTGACAGGCACTGTGCGTCATTGTCCCTCTAGTGTAGACAGGTAATAAGAGTCATTAACTGACTTTCTTCCGACCTTAAAAGGGCCAAGCCAAAAATGATTGTTTCCTTTGATATTAGTAGGCTTCCCTTTATTGGTATCCCACATCCAAACCACGTCTCCCTCCTTGTACTCTTTGACTCTGAAATTGGTCGTTCCTTGAATAACCCTGGTGTATTGTGTAGAGGGAGGTGGGTGGGATTTTGCTATAAAGATTTACTACTGCGAAGGACAGATCCGTACATCATCTTCCACTTTCTTTAGTATTTTTGCAGTCTCTGATTCCTGACCTTTGAGCTCGTCCATGAGTTGTTGGTATTCCTCTCTCTTGATCCATTTAATCTGATTCGAATTTTCCTCCTTTGCAAAAGGCATATCTTCTGGAGAATATTTATGAGGAGTCAGCCTGGTTTTGTCACGTGCTTTGTAATCTTTAATGGAATCCCTGGGCTTTTTCACATAAGTTGTAGTTACATGTACATTCTGGATACGACCAATAGTTCCATCTTTCAATGGTCCATCTGATCCTTGGAAAAAGTTGTCAAATCGCTCTTTGATAGATGGTACCTTGATGACTTCTCTCAAAGGGATGGTTACAAACATCTTGGATAATGCCCCTTCAAGGTCAAAGTTCAGGTTAACCCTTTCAGTATTGGATTTTTTAGGAAAGATTACATCCACAGGTGGGTTTTTGTTTGGTCAATGGAAGGTTGGTCCAACTTCTTTCTTCTATACACCTGGAACTCTTGCTTCTTTAGTTTTTCTTTTGATTCCTAGTCTAGTTTGTTTATTACCACCATCCTTGCTGACCTGGCTGCTTCTTTCATGGCCTCTTGATGCTCTTCAACGATGATATTTATTTGAGGGCCTTCTATGAAGTAGTCCATATTGTTTACTTGTTGATGGCCACCACTATTGTAAGGACACTCATGTTCCCAATGTGCTTCACTACATTGAAAACACCAAGGGTTTTCATCCACAATCATGGTTCTTGGAACTTCTATGTCTTTGAAAACATCTGCGTTCCACTCAATGAAATTACTTACTCTCTACACTGGATAGCTATCTTCATCTTAATCTTTAGAGGTATTAGAGGCATCATCGGGATAATCACCCCAATCTGTGTCTTCTCTTGTCAAGGGAAAAGTGGGACAATCTTGAAACAAGTATGGATCCATTGATTTGTAATTACTAGGTCCAAGATCATCTATTAATGATAAAGAGGGCATTTGTGCATCTTCCTCAAACTGATTGGTTTGTAATAGTGTGGGAGTCCCCTCAAAAGATAATTGGTCATCCGGATCTTGCTTTGTCAAAGAATGAACGATTTTGCGAATTCTTTTAACCCTTTGCAAGATACAAGACATATTAGTGTCTAAGTTGTTTCCGTTATGTACCCAGGGCTCTTCAAACCTATTGGTTTCATTCATGTCTTGATTTTCCAACATTGGTGTGTTCAAGACAAACAAGGAATCTTCAAAGTTAGGTCTTTTATGAGTGGCCATGCCCAAATCCTCGGATGGTTCATGTTGTCTTGAGACGTTTAAGACATTGTTGATGTTTGAGAAAGTTGTGTTCCATTTCCTTTTGGGAGGCATGAGTTTTACCTCAAAAATCTATGGGAACTTAGGTTCAGCTTCGGTGATATCCTCGTCACTAGATTCCCAAGGGTCATTATTGCATGAGAGATTGACTTGATGGATGTAGTCTTCGAATTCAAGGTTCTTCTCAATCTGGAAAGAAAAATCTTGTGCTTCTTCTAGAGTCGAGGGTGACCGATCCTTGAGAGTAAACTGCAAAACTCCTTCCAACGAGTTCAAGTAGTGTTGGAGGACAGCTTCTTCTGAGAAACTAGGCCCGATCTTCTTGAGGAGAAGGTTGAACCTATCATTGAAATCCCTATTGCCCTCGCTAGAGGCTTTTCAAATATCAATGTATTGAGAGTAAAGGGAACCCATGCTTTCTTTTTCACACCAATCTTTCTTGAAGGCTTGTTCAAGATCTTCAGGGGTTTTGATGCTTCCTTTCGGGAGTTTGTTAATACATCTTCTGGCACTTCCAGTGAGTGAGCTCACAAAGAGCCTTAAAAATACATCGGGGTGTTCTTGTCCGGATTGGTGAAATTGGAATGCATCACAGAAGTCGGTCCAATGAGAGTCGCCATAGGATCCATCTTCCCCTAAAAACTTAGGTATCCAGGACTCAACCTTCTTGGGTAGATCATGTAACCCCCCTTGGGTGTTAGGTAGGCTTAAAGGGCCAAAGAGTTATTTATGAGACCATTTGGGAGAACTCACAGGGGTGACAGAATTTGTGGAGGTCATAGTAGTAGATGAAAGTATATACTGACGCCCACTACAGGTCGTCATTAGCTATTTGTGGCGTCGCCAAATGATTTGCTTGAAATCATCAAAGAAAAGGGAAAACACCCTAGTGGAGTCGTCAGGTAAGCTTGTAAGAAAAGGCTCTGAGGCAAGGCTTACCAAAAAGATTTGTCGTTTGAGGAGAATTCACTTAGTGTTCCCCGGCAACGGCGTCAAAATGTTATCGCATAGTTTGTAGCTAGGTCAAAAGGCTAGAGGATAGAGGCCAAACTGGCGTAACAGGAACCTACCCCACCCAATGTCACCACAATGGGGAGGTTCTTTCTATTCAGGGAGGTTAGCCCAAGGGAGACGTCCCCGGTAACCTGAGGTCTTGAAGAGGCCAAAGTGTAAAGGTCAAAGAAAAAGTTCCTCCTCACAGGTTACCACCAAGGTTAGATAGTCCGGCTAAATAGTCAATAAAGAAGTGTATGCCAAAATGAGAACACATGCCCGGAACAAGACAATAGCAAAACAATATATGTGCAGGCTATAATTCAGTGGGTTAGTACTTCATATAACTATCTGACATCAATATGTAAGGAATTAAAACAGTGGATATCAATGAGGTCAATGTTTATCAATATAGCAGTGGAGAAATATCAATTCATCAATAAATACTGAGATGATGTAGCCAACAATGTATTTAATCAATCCTTTAGTCAATAAATTCTCTTAACCATCATCTAATTGCTTATCAACAAAAGTTGTTGTGTCAAGATGGAATAACCAAGTATGATGTCAGCCTAGTTGGGGTTAGCTAGTTAGTTAGGGCTTCAAACTTAAAAGTTTTAAGAGGTTGTTTGAGCACTATCACTTCAACGTTGTGGATCTAAGATCAGTTCCTAGGGGTAGATGGAGTCAATTAAGGAGAGGACGCAAAGTTGAAGGGATAAAAGGCTAAGGACAAGAGGGAAGGGTTCTAAGGTGTTGCAATGGCAGGGCCAGAATCAAAACCCTAGGGGAAACAGGCTCACTCCGGTGTTGCTTAAGAAAGGCCTCGTGCTCTTTCCTCCCTCCTTAGGTCAAACTTGGCAAAACGGCTAGCATAAAAGATAAGTTAAAACAAGAGAGTGAGGTGAGGGAGAGTGTTGCAATGGAAAGGCTCTATCACCAAACCCTAGAAGATGGACGGCCCTAGGTGTAGATAACCTAGGCCTGGGACGTCTCCTCCCTTTTAACCTTTAAAAATCATAGCTAGCACAAGGGAAAAAGTGAAAAGAGTGTAGCAGAGGCTAGGCTCTTCTTTCCTTCTTCAATGGCTGAATATTTCTCTTTTAGGGGACATGAAACAAGGACCTACTTGTGTGCTTGTCACCTAGGGTTTTAAATCAGCAAATTTATAACAAATGCAAGAATACAAGCCTACAACCATTCAATTAAGAAGTTTTGCAGAAAATACATTTACATATCATGAAGAAATGGCAATGCAAACCCTAGTTGTAAACCTTCCTTCAAGAGAAATGCCAAATATGCCAAGAAAATCCTTCCATCAACAAGTGCGCCTCACTTTAAAAGACCAAATACCCAACAAGGGAGAAAAAATTAGACCTCGCCAAAGAGTGAGTTGTGTCTTATGTCAAAATGAGGATAAAACTCCTCAATATATACTGTATCATGACCTCTAATTAAAATTAGGTCATTAAAAATAGCCGACAAGGATATAAACCAAAATCATATTGTTTTTACATTAAATTGTTAAATCAAATCCATAAATGAGCATAAGCAAGACGTCAAGCCTTACTAAGGGAGACGTTGGCCCTTTTTAGGGAAAAATCTAGCACAAATGACAAAACGTTGGCCCTTTCTGGGCCTCCAAACCCTGCCACACGTGTCAGTTGCCCTGTCAGACTACCACACTCTCAAGATGACATCAATGGATCCTAGGTGACGTCTTGGGCCATCAAAGGGAGACGTTCCACCTGAAGTGGGTCAACCCCCCTGGGCTGGGCTCAGCCAAAGTGTCTCGAATGGAACGTCCTTCTTCTTCTCAGGTGAAAAATCACAATCAAGCATTGTCCTGTCTCTGCCCCTGATGGGGTCCCAACAACCATCTGATGGGCTCTTCAGCCCCATGGAGGTCCGAACTTATCATCTCCCCATGAGTATCGGTCCAATTGATACCTGTCCGTTGGGCATGGTCCTGCACATCAAAAAATTCCCCCTCCATGGGCTCATTAGTCACATGGATCATAGCAATGTTAATCACGTTTCATCATTAAGGTTATCAAACACATGCATAAAAACCCTGATATATCATTCAATAGCTCAAAGCTATTACAAAGACCTACAATACAAAGCCTAAGAAAAAGACAAATACCCTATTGGGCTAGTATCCATAAGGAAAGGAAAGTCTCCAAGGGGTATCATCCAAGCCATGTAAAACGAGGTGATGTGGTCAAGGGAGGTTCAGACATACATGTAGAGTGAGAGATAGGGATGCATGATATTACCTATGGGTGCCTTTATAGAAGGCGAGTTGTACCTGTCACGGATGCAATTATTTCCAAGCCCTTTATTGCCTTTATTCTTTTCTTTTCTTATTTTCTTTTTTCTTGTTTATTTCAAGGACTAACTAGAGGACACTGCCTTGACGTGGTGACCAGAGCTGACAGTGTTACCCACAAGCACTTTCATAGAGATGATAAGGTTGGCTCATGATGAGACCCCCTTTCCCTTGGCCATGCAACCAAAGTTCACTGCCCTGGCGTGGTAACCATATAGTGTCAATGTCATACTTTTAGGTACCCATGAACATAATAGGTTGGCTCATGATGAGACCCCCTATCCTATTGGCTAGGTCTTGTTTTTGTTATTTTTCTTCGGGTCCCTCTGATTTCTTACTGAGAGGCTTTTTATTGCCTTCTCGAAGATCCCTGGGTGAGGCATCTCTAGGTTTCATTTTTATGGATTTTATCTTTTACCAGCTGCTTTTTACCTTATGGGCCTTTAGCCCCTTCTTCCCATGAGATAAGGTGCAACCCCACAAAAAAATCATCCTAATGCCCAGACTAGGGGAATGGGAAATATGAGTGGGAGATAAGATGTAAAAGTGATGATATGATGGGAGCGGACGATGGCTCTTCAGAAATCCCCTCGGTGGCAAACCAAAACCTATGGGTATGGGCTTGCTAGGACACCCTGTCAATCCCCCCAACCATGGTCAAGTGGGTTAATGTAAGATCCAAGCAGTTGTCAGAAATAAAAGGAGTAATATGCATATATCTAAAGGTTATAATGATCAAAAATGACACATACCATGATACCTGGACCAATTACCTCATGGAGCAAGAGTCTTCTCCGATACAAGTCCAAGCCGAAGGTGATGGATGTTGCTACTGCTGACAGGATGAGTCCAATGAAAGAGAAGAAAGATGGGCCCTCCAAGGCCATGCTTAGGTCAATCCTGCTCTTGGTACCCCATGTCTAGGACCTGTGGGCCTCAAGACATGATCTCCTAGTTATCCCTAGAAATCGAGGAGAACAGTCACAACATATATTAAACTATTCTGAAATCTTATATTTTTGCATACTAAATTTCCTTAGATCCCATATTAATTAATTACTAGCTTTTCTTGAATTTATGAAAATAACTGAATACAAAAATGAAAGAATGGAAAAAACACACCATTCACACAAGTGAACACAAGATGTATCCTGGGAAACCAAATACAAGAGAAAACCTAGCTGGAAGGTGAAGCCTATGTTGCTCTCTCTTTTCTTCAATTATGGAAAGAAAGTACAAAGAAAGAAGCACTCACTATGGAGTTGCCTTTGACAATGTGGCATGAACAGATGATAAAAAATCTTCTAACTCCTTTGTTATGCTCTCAAAATACCACTCATTTGATGCTCTGCTCAACTATGGAACAAGCACAATACAAAATAATGGAACCCTTTTTCCCAATGGCCCGATATTTAACAAAGTCCAATAGCCATCTAGGGTTAGTTCTTTTATTTCCTCAACCCTCCATTAGTAATTAGGTTTGGACCTTCTAGAATCTTCTTGAAATTCCACACATGGCTAAACCCATATGTGTGAGTAATGGGGCTAACGTGGCATCCACTCATACCATGGTGGTTAACAAGGTAGGTCAACTTGTAGGAGGCATAACTTTTTTTCATACGAACTATGATTGAGGTGTTTTCCACAACGTTGGAAACGTATCGATGTGTAGAACACCATGGAGGGGGTGTGTATAATTTTTGGACATTGTAACCCCAAAAAATGTCGTTTAATGCCTCAAAATGGCTCCGGAAAGTTCTAGACCCCAATTTTCCAAAATGGGACCTGCCACTGAAATCACCCTACAAGTTGATTCCTCCAATTTTTTCCACCGAAAAATACCAAGACAGAGGACAAATTATATGATGATCCAATCTAGATCAACCCATCAATAGCATACATATGTAAATTTGTCAGCATTGCTAAGGATGTTACGTCTCTTTATTGTTTGCTTGTATAAAATGCTAGCCATTTAGTCGCAGTGATTCGAACTTGGAAATATTAATAAAATATATATTTTTTATATATTGATCTCAATCTCCTCCAATTTGGTATCAAAATCATACTCCACTGCACATTAACTCCCAGAGACAACGAACCAGGGTTTCTCCAATAGCATTTTGTGATACTAGTTCGTCGAGCATCCACAATTGAGCCATGAATTGGCACATAAACTTGTGAAATTACATTTTCATGGACTATTAAAAATTAGTTGACCTTATTGGTCCACATAAAGATGTCGTGAAGATCAAGGAATAAAAATAGTGTTGATTTGAGATGACATCAAGACATTGAAATTCTGAAAAAACGAGCTACTTATTGGATATTGGGTGGCTCAAGAGAAGAGGGCCAAAATTATGAGAAAATGCGTCACCTTAACCATCCACAATCGCATGAGGTTATTATATACTCTATCGACTCACCATTATGGACATCCTATGCAAGTTTTCAACCAGTGCTTGGAGTTTTCCATGCTTTGCAACTAAAGTTATACAACTAGCTCTACTAATTGCATACATCTAGCACACCTTTTCATGAAAATCAAAAACTTCAAAGAAGGACTTGGGTTCCATGGGAAATGCGCCATAGAACACTGATTTAAGAGATGAGATAAAAGGATTAAGAGATTTGGTGAGTGATATCTTCAAGAAACTTGATGTTATAAATAAACTTTCCAAAACAATCAATGAGTTGGATGATATCCCCAAAAGACTCAGGGACGTGGAAATCAAAATAAAGGTGTGGAACGAGAACTATGTCGAACTCGGGAGCCAAGTCAAAGAAATGAAAAGAGGAAATAAAGGAGAAAGTAGCATGAATTCTCACTCCTTTCCACTACCAAAAAATTCATCCAATATGGGGTCCCTTACTGTCTTTATGCACAAGAAAAAAATTGATGTACCAAGATTTGATAGAAGGGATGATAGAGAGAGAACAAGATGGATAAATAGACTTGAACGTTATTTTGAGTTACACCAGATGTAAAATGATGAAGAGAGAATTAATTTCACATCGTTTCACTTGGAGTAATCGATGTGTGATTGATTCCTATGGTAGCACTCAAAATCCCAATCATTAACAAGGGACTATGATACATTCAAAAAACATTTTTTCAAAAAATTGCAAGATATCGAGGAAAAGAAGTATGCACGTAGCTCATTTGATTGAAACGATATGGTTTGGTGGATGGATTTTTCAATGATTTACATGTGTTGGCTACCCATGTCCCTAAAATATCAAAGGATCCTCTCCCACAAATTTCCATATCAGGATTGAAAGAGAAAAAAGAAACAAACTCAAATTGATATATATATCAAGGGCGTAGATCAAGTGTGACTAAAATCCAAAATCATTGAAGAAAAATGGATGTCCTATCAGTGACCTCCTTGGTTCCATGTTGAAAAAACAAGCTCCATGTATATTCCCCTAACAAAAGGATTCCACCATCCAATGCAAATAATGACAAAAGTCGATGTTTTAAATGTCATGCACCTAACTGGAGTCCAAGCCACAAATGCAAGGGAAAAAATTATATCTCTGCAAAGTACATAGCAATGATAGTGACAAAGAGGAAGAAGCAAGTGATTTATATCCATCCAACACAAAATCAGAAGATTTGAATGAGGAATCCAAAAACCCTAAAAAAGATAGCAATCAAAGTACCATCCCAACACTCTTTGTTGCTACGAATATGGGCATTTCTCAACTCCAAACTCTTAAGGTTTTCAGTTACATTAAGAAGACGAGAGTAACAGTACTTATAGAGAGTGGAAGTTTGCATAGTTTCATCGATACTAGAATAGAAAAACAATTAAATATGTTAGTGTACCCTACCTCCAATTTTCAAGTCACAATACCATGGAACAAAACTGCTTCATGCGATGGGAAATTCCATAAGGTAGAATTGTCTATTAATGATTACCAATTAAAATATCTTGTGTATTCCATGGAAATCGGAGTAGATGTTATATTATGAGCCCAATGGTTAGCCATAGTTGTTACAACAAGGTTAAATTTACAAAAATAATTCCTAAGATTTTTTGAAAATGGGAAAAAATACAAATTTCATGGAATCAAGAGTCCCCCTCCCCCAAATGGTCTCGTCCAACAAAACGGAGAAAATGATTAAGCAAAGAGCCCAAGATTATATTTTACATTATTATTCAATGGAGGGAGTTTATAACAAAATAAATGATCCAAAAGGACTAGCTAAGATTCTTGGGAAATATAATACCATTTTTCAAGCCCTACCTACCTAGTCTTCCTCTAGAACGATCCACAAATCATATAATAGAACTAATTCCTGAATCAACCCTAGTTAGAATAAAATATTATATGTAGTCACACAGACACAATAGAAATTGAATGTTTGGTTCAAGGATTATTGGATTGTGGTTTTATAACCCGGAGCAAGAGTCCATATTCAGCTCCAGTCATACTCGTAAGAATGAAGGATGGTTCCTATAAACTTTGTATCAACTATAGAGCATTACACAAAATTGATATGAAAGATAAGTTTCCCATTTTTTTATGGACATACTATTGGACAGCTTCACAGTGCTAAGTATTTCTCCAAGCTTGATCTAAAATTGGGCTATTACTAGATAACAATATGAGAAGAGGACATTCCCAAAACCTATTTATGTACCCTGAATGCATGTATAAATTTTGTGTCATGCCTTTTGGACCATCTAACGCCCCATCTACTTTCAAAGCAGTGATGAACAAATTATTCCATCAATACTTGTAGAACTTTTTACTTGTGTACTTTGATTATATACTTGTTTACAACAAAAATTGGATCTTGCACCTTAAGCACATAGAGATGGTGTTGAAATATTAGTAGAAAATAAGTTATGTGCAAACAAATCAAAATGCAACTTTGGAAGAGGAGAGCTAGAATTTATGGGTCATGTTGTATCAACAAAAATAATCAAGGTAGACCCAAAGAAGATTATGGAAATTACTAATTGGCCAACTCCTAAAACTATCACATCATTACAAGGGTTTCTAGGTCTTCCATATTATTACAGAAGATTTGTGAAAAACTATGTACATATAGTTGCTCCATTAACAACATTATTTAAAAGATATGCATTTCGATGGAATGATGCAACCAAAACATGTTTTAAGAGGATGAATACATCAATGACTTCCACTCTTGTTCTAGCTTCCCCGGACTTAACAAAACCATTTTTTTCTCAAATGTGATGCATTCAGAGTAGGAATAGGCTTTGTGCTTATGCAAGAGCATCTCCCATTGCCTTAAAAATTTGAATATTAAACCCCAATCAGCAAGAAAAATAAACATATGATATGGAAATGTTGGCAATCATTCATGCCTTGGTAAAATAAAAACAATATCTACTTTGCGCCAAACTTTTGGTTAAAACAGACCACGACAACTCGAAATATTTTATAAACCAAAAGAACTTATCATCAAAACAACAAAAATAGGTAAGAAAAATCCAAGTTTTTCAAATTGAAATCCTCTATAAGAAGGGCAAGGAAAACCAAGATGTTGATAGCTTACCAAGAAAAGGATATGCCACATTGTGCTCAACTTTAATAGTCGTTCCCAAATGGATCTCAAATGTTCAAGACAAGTATGTGAAAACTCCAAAAATTAGGAAGTTAATCGAAGAAGTTGAAAACAACAAGACATCGAGCGCAAAATTTACTTGGAATAAAAATATACTATGGTACAAGGGAAGAACATGTTTACCCAACACTTCTAAATTCAAAATCCAAGTCTTAAAAAAAAATCACAACTACTTAACTGCAAGTCATGTTGGATTTTTCAAAACGTACTACAATGTCCATCAATCCTTCTTCAAGAAAGCAATGAAGAATAATATTTAAAAATATGTAGTTGAATGTGACACATGTCAGTGCCAAAATTTTGAATCAATTGCAACTTCGGGTCTCCTTCAACCCCTTCATACCCCATATTATAAATGGACGAAAGTGTCTATGGAATTTATCATAGGTATCCCTACCTCATAGAGGAAGGCCATCATATTTGTAATCGTAAACCTATTACCCAAATATGCTCACTTCATTGGAATATCATTGAAAGCTAAAGCTATTCAAATTGTTGATAGTTATGTGAAAAATATATATATAGTCTCAATGGGTTTCCCAAAGTTATCATCAGTTATAGGGATCTCAAGTTTACCAACAATTTTTTGAAGGAATTGGTCCATCATGTAGAGACCACTTTAACCATGAGAACTTCATAACATTGCTACATAGATGGACAAATCAAAGTGGTAAATAAATGCCTTAAAGGTTACATGAGGAATTTTGTGAATTATCATTAGTCATAGTGGAACAATTGGCTACATTTTGCGAAATGGTGGTATAACACCACTTATCACACTTCGACAAAAATGACTCCCTTTGAGGCCATATATAAATATCCACCACCATCAATAAAAGAGTATGTTGTCACCAATTTCAAAAACCCCTGTTGTGAAAAACTACTTAGCAACTTCTTATGAAATCCTTTGTATCCTCAAGACTCATATTGAGAAAGAAAGGAACCAAATCAAGCAACAAGCAGACTTGAAGAGCAATGGTCATGGATTTGAAGAAAATTGGGTGTTCATCCAACTCCAACAGTGCAAGTAGAACTTGCTCAAAAATTACAAAAACCATAAAATTGGGCCTAAGTTTTATGGTCCTTACCAAATTTGAAGGAGAGTAAACCAAGTAGCATATTCGTTGTATATACCAAACAAGGGGAGATTACACCATGTTTTCCCTTTTTCATGTTTGAAGAAAAATTTGGGTCCGACAACTCATATACAAACAAAACAACCCCTTCTGGATTAGGAAGGGAAACTAGTACTAGAACTTGAAAGTATATTAGAAATTAGAACCAAAGTCCTTCATTCAAGAAATGTCAACAAGTACCTTATCAAGTAGAGTAACCTTCTAGAAGATGAAGCTACATGGGAGAATGAAGAAATTAAATCAAGGCACTCATCTTCACCAATGCTACGAGAACGACACATTTCAGGAGGGGATGACTTGTAATATACTAAAAATAAGTTAACACATAGTTGTGAAAAGATAATCAATTAATGTGTAAAACATCGGTTGGTCAAGAGTTACATCTTTTCACTGTTTAGTTGTATAAAATGTTGGTCATTCTGCCATTGTAATTTGGACTTTGGAATATTAATAAAATATTCATTTAGTATATATTGGTCTTGGTCCACTCCAATGCAACATTCATGTGACAATCCTTGTCTAAATGGGGCATCATAGGGAAATCCCCAATGATGTCCCCTATCATAGGTGGTCACATGATGTCCCTCAACCCCTATAGATCAAACCAAGGCATACTCTACACTAAAGTTGACTTCCAAACGAACTTAAATTACAAGAAAAATGTTTCCTTGTTTCCTTTTGTGGAAAAGTGCCTTTGGTTCTACAGATGATAGCATAAGACTATTTCTCACCTCCACAAACTACAATGCACTTTCTATGAATTTTTTACTGTATTAAAAATGGCTTCAAATTGTTCACATACATATTCATGGTGCTAATTAACTTCAAAGGTTGTTCTCTCAAGCTTCATATACTTGTTCAATTTTTTAAGTGTTTCCGTTGTCACTAAAGAGTGAAAATGTCCTTATTAACTAGGAGTAACATTTTTTTCCCATTGCAACAATGGAATGGGATGTCAATCTTTGATTGTTTTGGATTAAACATTAATTATCCTATTTTAACTAATATATGAGGAACAATGGCATCTAGACATCCATCATACTACAAATAATAATAAACACAATGTATACTTATGATTAGTCATATGTTTACCAAGCATAAATATGTCTATATTATGCCAATGTATTTTTTTTATAATTCTTTATTTTAACTTTTTTATGTTTTTAGCGGTCCCCGTGTATTGTACCTTGTCATCCTCTAAAATGTAGGAGGCCTCTCCTATTACACCCCCCCACCCCCTCTCACCTAGGGGTAACTAGAGGAGATCATGTCTCATCATCCACAATGAATATAGTGATCCTAGAGATGATCATCAACACCCTCCATAGACAACAACCCCTCAAATGCCTCCCCCCTCATCGTTACACAGCTTAGTCCATTTCACTTTATCAACATGGTTCATTTGATGATGGTGGTCCAGCACACATGAGGCACAATGTCATTGTTTCATATAAAGTGTCACATTTAATTCAATAGGCATTTAGGTGAGGATCATGGGTTTAAGTTAGATAATGGATCATGATTGTTTGGAAGTTACGTTTTTTGCCTTGTTTCACCTTATTGGTCGTCATTTGTTTCCTAGTCCAATGTTGTCACTCTTGAGGAACAGGGGTACTATTGAGAGGCATTGATAAGGGTAATGTGTCACTCCCTTCCATACTTAACACTTTTCATCTTGATCCCTTTCGTTGTCCTATCTTTTCGTAATCATTGTTACATGTACCCCAAAAAGGCCCATGGTTCATTCTCCTATGAGAAGAAGGGATAAAATGTCAAGGTTGATGCAATTGTTATAAAAAATGAAAATAAAGTATGTTATAAAATAAAGAAGAAATAATGGGATAATAAATGACCAAGTCAAAATCCAAAGGTCAACTTGAGCTCTACCCCCTCGCTATGAGGCAATCACCCCTAGTCCTAATGCACTGAATGCATATAAATTAAAATGACTTAACCCCAGTAAGAAGAATAATAAAATATTGAAACCTAAAAAGGGGACTTGCAAAGCAATAAAAGAATATCAAAAGGAAAGAAGGGGTTTGGAATACACACATTGCCCAGGAAAGGGTATCTCAAGCAACAAGCGCTCCCTCTACAAAGGCGCTCGTGGAAATGCATAGAGCATAGTTACCTTACATGTCAATGACTCCATGACCATGAAGCAAACCCCATGTCACCTCATTCATTATACTTACAGTTTCAAGGTTTCACGGGAACTATCTCTCTACCTAGGTACTGGCACACCTAATAGGGTCTTATGATGGTCTTCCCATACCTAAACTTGGAAAATTACATGAAATATTGCGCTCATGTGAAGTTTGAAGAAGATACCTAATGTGAATTGCTTATGTGGATTTTGTACTAAGTGACGACTTATTTTATATGATCATAATGGCTTTTGTATATTGTAGTTGTTGTTTTTACTTGATTCTATGGGCCTTGTTTCGTCATGATGCACCTTGACATGGTCCTTTGGAGGACGTTTTCATGATGATGCCCAAGATGTTATACATTGTACAAAGGATGTTTCACACTTGATGTAGAGCATTGGACCCTGTGATGACTTAACATACTTTAGAGCACCTTTCCACACCTCTTGGACCTTGGACATTGGACAAATGAGCTTGGATATTGTAGATATAGCTTGATGTGCCATTGAGAGGGAAGGAAGCCCATACATTTGATAGTGCACCTCCTAAGCCTATTAGGGTTTGATTGGATGATGTTTCACTTGGAGAGAATGATACACCTCTTTAGAGAGGTTGTTGAGCCTTCCTCCCTCGTGACATTATACCCTAGCCCTTGGACATTGCACTCGTTGATGATGATGGTTTGATGTTGTTTGGGATGACCTAGCATGAGTGATGGTGAGTTGGCATGGATTGATGATGATACATGACCTTTGGGTGAGGGGATGTGACCCTTGATGATGCTTCACACCTCTTGGATGAGACATGGCCTTTGGAGGCTCTTGTACCCTTCTAGGAAATGATGCCACCCTCACCTTTCCATTTACATTCACATGTGTCATCTTCTAGGGTGACTTTCTGGTGTTTTAGCATTTTATTTTCATATTGGAGGTTATTTTGGGGGTCAACCTTGACCTATCCGTCGCGTGTCATGGATATTTTACATTTTAGGGCTTTTTGAGAGGTAAAGTGCTAGTGTTTCCTCGTATAAGAAGGCTAGAACTTCCCTCCTTGTAAATCATAACTCATCTTGTGGAGAATCACTTTTACACTTGTCTTCTTTACAACTCTTTCACTACAAAGTACTTGTCTGCACTTTTTGGAGAGTGATCTAGTGGATGCTTTGAAAGTGTTGGTGGATGGTTTCATTTCTAGGGTTTCATCATGCTAGACAATTTGACTAAGTGTTCTTTTCAAATTGTGGATGGTTTATTCTTGATTTAAAGTAAATGTCTATCAAAGTGTTGATTTCCATGTTATCTTGTTTCTTATTGGATAAATCTTGTTTTGAAACCCTAAGGAAGCTTTGTAGTGGACTATCTTCCATTTTATCATTCATTTAAAGCTTGTTAAAGGACATAAGATTTTTTCTAGGGTTTGTAGTGGACTACCCTAGCTTTTACTCTTATAGGTTATGATACTAGGGACTACTCTAGGGTTTTTAACCAAAATATTTTCTAGATCTCTTGTTAAAGGTCTTTGAAAGATATAATATGACTTTCTTAGGGTTTGTAGAGGACTACCCTAAGTTTCCTTTCTAGAATATTGATACCTAGGGTTTGTAGTGGACTACCCTAGGGTTCAACCTTCAAGTATTTTCCTTGCCTTTTTGTCCATAGAAGTTGCATGTTAGACTCCATTTTCCCAAGGAAGATAGACGACACTAGTCTTCTCTCCATTACAAGTGATCTAAACCCTATTTTTAATCTCTCTCTCTACCAACATCTTATGTTAGCTTTAGGACTTTGCATTGCATTTTCATTCTTGATCATCCCTAGCCTAACTCCTTGCATCTTAGTCTAGAATCATCATCTAACATCATTATTTTTGCATTAATTTTATTTTTATCCATCAGGGTTTAACATCTTGCATCTATTTAACCTAGTTTCATGTTATTTAATTCCAGCAAGCATTAGTTCATGGTTTATTAGTATTTTATTTAGCATTCAACATATCTTTCATTGCATCCTTGCTAATTTTAGGATTATTTAATTATTGTTGTTATAAACTTGTTACATGTTGAAGTATATCATCTTTATTTCAATTTTTATTACAACCTTTCAATTTATTTTCATAGGTAGTGTTTCGGGCCATTTACTTAACTTTTATAGCTTAGTAATAATCATTGATCGTCTTAGAACACCCCTACACACACATTTAATTTGTCTTGCCTAATTCATCTTGACCTTTCCCTTAACCTTGACCTACCTAATCAAGCTACCAAGATAGGGGGGCAGAGACTTGTCTTAGCTTGCTATAATATCCTTTGAGATTGTTAGCGAAGCCTCCCTTGTATTGGATCTCCACCCTTCACTAAAATGAGGAAAGTACTTGCTTAAGTGACAGTGGAAAATACTTCCATATGTTACACTAGTCAAACACCTTGTGAAAGCTTTTCACAAGTGCTAGATTTTGTGATAACATCTCCAACATTCAGCCACCTCCCCACAAATCATTGTGAAACATAGAGAAAAAAATAAAACAAAAAATGAAACTAATTTATTTATATGGCACTAATGAAGTTCAAGGCACAAATGTTACTATTTGTTCGACAACACAAATATTCCAACAGAGAACAAACAACTTCAATAACTACTCACACAACCAAATCAAATTTCAACACACTGATGTTTTGATATGATAAAACCCATATGGAGAAACATCCGCGGCCCTAGCCAACGTGGCCACTTAGAGAAATTTATTAATGCAAAAGAAAAATATTACAGAGGGATTTACAAGAGAGTTTATCACGATTGATTATAAGCAAATGACCCTCCATGCTATTTAAATAAAGATCATGGACCAATCGGTTGTTAATCCACAGATCAATGTAGTCATTAAGATCAATGAGAATATGAACCTTCAAATTACTCTATGTCGGGAACATATAGTGACCATCCGATTTTCTAACTACAAATGCATACTAATGGATACTAAAGAAACACACTAAGAAACACATGTTTACGTGACGACACATTAGACCAATTTGATCTTACCTAACTCTTAAGTGTCTAAATATTCTAATATCCCTCCTTAAGAACAACTTGAGATAGGATTGAAGGATTTACAAAGGAGACACAATTGGAGAAGGAAGGAGGCATTATAACCTATCCCCCCTTAATGACAACTTCTTGAACTCCTAACATATATTGAAGTTTGGAAAATTTCACTTTTGTAAGAGACTTTGTGAAAATGTCTGCAACTTGATCATCTCTAGGGAAAATGAGCACTTCAATAACTCAATCATGAATAAGCTTTCGGATGAAGTGCATGTGAAGCTCGATGTGTTTGTTGAACTGATGTTGACTTAAATCTTTAGTGAGATTTATGGCACTCGGATTGTCACACCAGAGGGTGGTCGAATGTTGTTGTTGGAATACAAACTCTAAAAGGATCTGTCGAAGCCTCAAGGTTTCTTGACTTGCATCAATCGTTGCTCGATACTCTGTTTTTGCGAAAGAAAGAGAAACCGTCTATTATTTCTTACAAGCCCAAGTGACAAGTCCTGAACCAAGGTTGAAAACATAAACTGCAGCAGACTTTCGATCATCAGGGTTGTCGGCCCAATCTGAATCAGTGAAACCAACCAATAAAGGAGTCCCCCCTGAACTATGGTGTATCCTGAATTGAACTGTACAACGTACATATCAAAGTATTCTTTTAGCTACTTTCCAATGGCTTTCATGAGGTGATTGCATATACCGGGAAACAAGACCAACAACAAAGGAAAGATCAGGACATGTATGAGTCAAGTATAAGAGGCTACCAACTAACTAACGATACAAAGTGGCATCAATTTCAAGAGAAGTACAGGTGGAAGCAAGTTTGACTCCAGACTAGAAGGGAGAAGGGGTTGGTTTAGAGTCTTCCATGAGAAAGTGACGAAGAAAGTCACAAGCATATTTAGACTGGGAAAGAAATATCCCTTCCTTGGTTTGCAAGACTTGGAGACCAAGGAAATAGTGCAAATAGCCTAAGTCAGTCATTTCAAATTTATTTTTTACGTTGGATTTCACATGGTTTAAAAGTTTTGGGTCACTACCATTGACCAGTGAGGATAAGGTCATCAACATAAAGAACAAGGATTATGATATGGATTCCTACTTTCTTGGTATAGACATTGGGGTTAGAATGGCATCTAGAAAAGTCGGTATCAAGAAGAAAGATGTCCATGTTGGCATACCAAGCTCGAGGAGCTTTCTTAAGACCATAAAGAGATTTTTTTAAGGAAGAAAACAAGGTTAGAGTCATTATGGACAAATCCAGGAGGTTGTTTCGTGTAGATTTCTTCTTGCAAAGCCTCGTGCAAGAAGGTGGATTTAACATCCATCTGATGGACCTCCCATTTATGTGAGGCAACAAGGGATAAAACAAGGCAGATGGAATTAATTTTGGCTACAAGGGAAAAGGTTTCATTATATTCTATGCCTTCAAGTTGAGAGAATCCTTTTGCAACTAATCGGGCCTTGTGTCTTTCAACACTTCCATCTGATGCATACTTAGTTATGTACACTCATATACATCCGACAATTTTTCTTCCTTTCAGAAGAGGTACAAGATCCTAAGTATTGTTTGCCATTAAATAATGATACTCTTCATTCATTGTTGTATCCCAATATGGATGACATGAAGCTTCTGCAAATGTCTCTAGATCGTGAGTTTCTGAAACTTGAGCCAAAAGAGAAGAGGTTCGTTGGAACTATGAACGTGTTCGACTCTGATCTAAAGGATCATCGAAAAGATCATCAGTTGCTTCTCGTGTTGAACAGACCCATCTAGGAAGCGGTGGTGTTGGTGTAGGTTTAGGTTCAATGAACTCAACTAGAGGAAGGTGAGAAAGAGGAGGTGGATTTTTATTTTCATTGTCATCATATGAAGAAGAAGAAACCAGAAAAAGAACAGAAAAAGACACAAACATCGAAGATGGCTCACAAGCTGAAGAAGTCACAAATGTCAAATTTGTCTCACAGGCCAAGAGATTTTCATCAAATTTAACATCACTTCTAATAATAATTTCATTATAATGTGGTTGAAAAAGTCCGTAACCTTTGACATCTTCAGAATAACCAACAAATATACACGTCTCACTTTTGGGCTGCAATGCTTTCCCTTTCTCATCAGGAAAGTGATT
The DNA here is from genome assembly GCA_009831015.1 of Picea engelmannii. Taxonomy (NCBI): domain Eukaryota; kingdom Viridiplantae; phylum Streptophyta; class Pinopsida; order Pinales; family Pinaceae; genus Picea; species Picea engelmannii. The sequence continues at coordinate 1,510,184 of ML778512.1, read as the reverse complement.
CCATGTTACACTGCCAAATGCATGGAAGTGGCTTACATTTGGCTTAATGTTATTCGATGTTTCTTCCGGTGTTATATTTTTAAGAGCCTTTGTGGGACTGTGATTTACTATGTAATTTGCACAGTTAATGGCTTCCACCCAATACTTTAGAATTAATCTCTTAGATTGGATCATAAAATTATCCATTTCTTTTAATGTGTGGTTCTTTCTCTCAACAACAACATTTTGTTGTGGTGTATATGAAACAATGTGTTGCATTTGGATGACATGTGTGTTGAATTTTCACTATGGTAGGCTCAAGCATGAGGTTTATTTCATTTTAACATTTACTTGAACCATAAACAAATGCAACGACACCATTCACAAGTGCTGCAACAACCAAGATCACAAGAAGAAGTACCATGCACAAGAACACAAGAAATATCATGGGAAACCCTTCTACTCAAGGGAAGAAAACCCAGCAATCCTTTGATATATTCTCAAGAGAAGATCCCCCAACCATAAAACCCTAATGCACACAAGAGGGTGTTCTACAACCTTGAAACTTGCACCCAAGAGAGGTGTGCACTTCATCCCTAAAATGTACTTGTTGAAATTTCCAAATGACAAGTGACAAGTGTGTGAGTGTGTTTCATCAATGGGGAAATCGCCTTTATTTATACTAGACCTAGACACAACAAAAGTTATGTCTATTGGCACAAAACAATCGACCTCAATAACTCAAAAAATAATTAATTATAACAATAAACATTAATTATCTTTCACATATGGTGGGCCTGACTTGTACCCTTTACATCACAATTAGGGTTACAAACAAATCTTACACTTAGACAATATAGCAAGGGATCCACATGTCCAATAGTGCTCAACCACTAGGGACACGTCCACCTGTGCTCAGCCATAGGGACGTCATACTCAACAAAATCATCTAGAGTACCACATCGTCTTAGCTCTCACATAGAGGAAAACGAAACACCCATCACATGGACACACCCAACCACTAAGGGACGACTCAACTCTCACACAAAGGAGAACAATGCCCCATCATGTGGGTATTCCCAACACTGGGCTCCCTCTCAGTTCGACTCAGCTCAGTCACAAAGGAGAACGTATCCTAGAGGATGTCTCACGACACTGCAATCATTAACACTCCCTCTCAGCTAGGGAGGCATTCTCCACCAGGCCAAGTCTCTCACGGAAGTACTCGAACTTTATCCTGGAAAGCGGTTTGGTGAAGATATATGTAATCTGCTCATGTGTAGGAAGGCACTGCACGTGTACTGCTTTCCTCTGCACCATGTCTATGATATAATGATATTTTATCTCAATGTGTTTCGATTTATTGTGAAACGCAGGGTTCTCATAGAGCTTCACACAACTCTGGTTATCACGATGAATAATGGTAGAATCCATCTCATGATCAAATAAATCTGTCAGGATCTTGTGAAGCCACACTACTTCGCGGACTGCCACACTCAACACTATATACTCTGCTTCTGCGATACTCAAATCCACAGAGCTTTGTTTCCTGCTGCACCAGGAAACCATGGCAGACCCCAAGGTAAAACAAAAATCGAATGTGTTCTTCTAGTCCACTATGCTCCCTGCCCAATCTACATCGACATATCCCTACAAACTCATGTCTACACTGGAGGCATATATCAGGCCATATCCAACTGTGCCTCGTAGATATCTCAATACATGCTTTGTTGCTATCCAATGAGTCTGTCTCGGTTGACTCGTGAATTGACTCAGTACATTCACTGCATGGCATATATCAGGCCTGGTGTTAACCAGATACATCAATGATCCAATCAGTTGTCGGCATAAATGTGGATCAATCTCGCCTGAATCAGTAGAAGCCTCATTCATTTTCTTCAAATCCATCACCATCGGTGTAGGCATGGATTTGTAGTCTTTCATATTGAACTTCTTCAATATCTCCACTGTATATTTCCTTGACTTGGGAAAATCTCATCAGTCCTCTGCCATACTTCTAGTCCCAAGAAGTAGTGCATCATACCCATATCCTATTGATGATTGCAACTATGTGAGACATTCTCCATCTTACAAACCTGTGAGATGTGGATCATTGCAACTATATGAGACTTTCTCCAGCTTACAAACCTGAGAGAAAGCCCTTGAGAAGGGTGTGTGGTTCCTATATGAGACAGAGCTGGAACATAGAGATGACCTCCTCCATACAGAGAGTTGAGAAGAACTCCAGATGATTCTCATGTGTAACACAGTGAGAAAGGTGATCTACAAAGTTGGACATGCTTGTGGCTGAGCACAAGGTGAATGTGTCAAATCTGAAAGTGTTGGGTGCATCGTCATGAGAAAAGAAATGAAGATAATGTATTAGCCTCCTCTGAGGAGAAGAGTTGATGAGAAACTCCAGATGACTCTCCTATTTAATGCAATGGGAAAGAAGATTTGTTGAGTGGACGTGTCTATGGACGAGCACAGGTGAACATGATCCTAGTGGTTGAGCACTAGTGAAGAAGTGGTTCTTATGTGTAATGTGTTGGACACACCTACCACACTTAGAGGGGGGGTGAATGAGTGTGGGGCTCTTTTTCACAAAACTTCCCTCTTGCACTAAAACTCATCAATTAGCATTCAACATTTATTCATTACTCATTGTTGTCATTTATAACCAGTTAGATGTAGGCACATGTCAACAACATATATCAACAATATATCATCAACAATTCATCATCATAATGGACACAAAGAACACAAGATGTATGTACAATTTTCTTTTTATTACGGACTACAATCCTTGGGTTTATCAACAATAATTGAATAGAGTACAACTCTACAAGAGCACTAGCTCTATATGCAAGACTCAGCTTACACCCTCAGCATCAACTGAGATGAGGCAACAATCCTCAACAGATATCAATCTGTCAACAGGTACGTGACCTGTCAGTAGTGCAGCCCGCGTGGGAACGCGCCCTGGCTCACTACAACCCGCGTGTGAACGTGACCAATGTATAATGTAACAAGTGTATGCTCTTTAGCACTTAGGGTTTTTCTTTGCTTCACATGCTCAGAATGCTTATGTCTTCCACTGTCCAAACTGACCCAGAGCCAGTCACAACACATCCAAGCTCTCCAATAGCTTGCTCATGCTCCACAACAAATCAATATGAATGCTATCTCAATCATGTATAAACAAAAAGTATACCATAGCAATCATGTCACTACTGAATCACAAGAGTGCTGCTCACCAGGGATGATTTTAGGGGCTAAATTTCGCTCATGGGCTAATTTTCCATAGTTTTTCCAAAAACGAGATTCGCTATTTTAAAAATGATTCGCCCAAATTCTATAGGATAAAATTATTTTACCTTTAAAATCGCCAAAATTTTATAAAAACTATATAAAATCTTTAGAAATTTGAATATTTGTACAAAAATATCGCCAAACATTTATAGTTGGCATACGAAGGATTAGTAAGATTCACCAAGGTTTCTACATTTTAAAATAAGTTTTCATCCTTAAAATCATACCTATTGCTCACTCCATCCATCAAATCAACCAAATTGACCCACATCATAGAATCCATACCAAGAATGCCCTAAGCATTCACAACATATCAAACAATAGCATCTATCAAGACAATAATGTAACCATACCAGTGTCTTAGTGATAGATCTGAGGCCATAGAATGCAGATCTGGAACCTACCTCATCATCCAAGAGCTTGGCACCAGCTCAAACACAAATATCCATGAGGTTATTCAGTCCACGCTCCCTGTACACAGTTAGCCCGCGTGTACACTCACCTTATACACAGCCAGCCCGCGTGTACACGCACCCTATACATAGACAACCCGCGTGGGTATCAGAAAATAGGGTTTTCTGTGACTCCGAGACTTTTGCCATCAAGATCTCCGACATTGCCGAAACTTTGATGCGTCCATGAGATCCTCCTCTCGCTCTCTTCCTCAAAATAGATCTTCAATCATGCTTAAGAGATCCACAGCAATAAGATTCTCTCACAAAAA
>ML778512.1:1455301-1498946 GCA_009831015.1 Picea engelmannii | reverse complement strand
CCATTTGTGCACCTTATCAACCATGATAAGACACTAATGATTCATCTTTGCATCGATTGGTTTCCACTTGGACATATATCATTCTCATCAAGGGAATCATATCAATCAATTACTTGACATCAATCAAACCAAATCATTTACATCAATGACATATGATCCAACATAATGCAGTGAGCCAGAGATATGGACATCCCTATGGATGTGCCCCTAGTGGATGAGCACTAGTGGGTGTATAATATCCCTTGCTATATTGTTCAAGACTCATACTTACATGTAACCCTAATTGTAATGTAAAGGGTACAGGGATGCCCCACCTTAATGTGATTAATAATAAATGTAAAAGAAAATTAATCTGGTTAATATTAATTATAATGTGACTTAGAGAAGTCGGCCATGTTTTCCCAATAGACACTTATGTTGATAGGACAAGTCCAATATAAGTAAAGGTAGATTCCCCATTGTGGAATCATATCTTTCACATGAGTTTGGAAATTTCAGCAAGTACACCTTCTTGGGAAAAGTGCGCACCTCTCTTGGGTGCTAGTCTTCTAAGGTTTGAGCACCCTCTTGTGTGCTAGGTCTTATTGGTGATGAAGGTCTTTATCTTGAAGAACATAGCAAAGGATTTGGCTAGGTTTTATTCCCTTGTTAAGAAGGGTTTCCCAAGATACTTCTTGTGTTCTTGTGCATGATGTTTCTTCTTGTGATCTTAGTTGCTGCAACTTTATTGTTTACGGTTAAGACAAATGCTAAAATGGAGTGAACTTCATGCTTAACCTAGATTATTGAAAAACCAACATGGTATAGAAGCATAGGTCTTGAAGAACCCATTGCACAAAACTTCAAGGCAAATCGTCCTCTTTTTGAAAAACCATACGACCCTCCAAGAGTTTCCAGAAATTTTGTACAACCCTCCATCTTTCTCAGTTTCATCCCTTAATACTTGGACATTGGTGATAATTTTGGCATAGGATAGTACAGCCTCCTCCATCGCACCTCTAGAGACTCTCAAAATGAAATTTCAAGCATTTTCAATTTTTGACCCTAGGGTTTCTAGGGTTTCACTAATTTCTGCAGAAATTTCAGTATTAGGGTTTCTGCAACTCATTGAAAGAGCTCTTCAGCTCACCAGTGTTCTCTCATATTTCAAAGGCTTATTGTTGGCAGTCATAAGTCCAACAAAACCTAAAAGTGCTAGCCTATCCATTAAGTTTTCTAGCCCAGTTGACAAAGGGTTGTGAAGAATCTAAAATTATGATGAACAAAACTATGATGGAAGTGAAGTTTGATGGATCAAGCAACTTCAAGTTTCTGGAAGACAAGACTTCAAAGGGAGACTTATTGTGGGTAATACAAAAAGGTGTCACGGTGACATATCTCCTTCATGAAGATGTCAAGAGGACAAAGATCAACCAGGAGCCATTGGAGAAATCATATCAGCACCCTTAGGTATGCACTTGTATATATATTATTTGTATCATTGTCATGAGGAATATTGCAGGAGGAAGGAACCTTTTGCTAAAGTCATGGATCCAGAGGGATCTCAATGCATTTAGAGGAACAACACACTCAAAGTGAAGATTCCAGGTTTGATTGTTGTAATTTCTCTAACCTATATTTCTAAAGTTTGATACATTACAAGTAGGTGTTGTCGTTGTAACAACAATCCTTAAATTGTTTTAACTCTAGAGATGCATTCATTATTCTCCTTTAGGAGATATTCTTGTTTTGGTTCCTCATGTTTTCTTGTTCCAGACAAGTTAACAATAAAGGAATATGTTTATCCTTCAGAGGGAGCCACTTGACTCAGAGGGAGTCAAAACTATTTGAGAAAGAGGAAGAATAGAACAATCATTGGGGAAACCAATGCAATAATACATGATCAGAATCCTTCTATGATTCTATGAGAAGAAGCATGGATGACACAGTATATGTTCAGAACAAGAGGTATTCACCAGACTTTGAAAAACATAACTCCCGAAGAATCCTTCACTAGAGTGAAAATTGATATTAAACACTTTGGGATATTTGGATGCCCAGCGTATTTTCATGTACCCAAAGAGAAGAAGTCCAATATAGACCCTTAAGGGAGAAAGGATACATTTATGGGATAAACAGTGAATCTTCGAAGACATTCCAAGATTGACATCCCTAGTCAGAGACATATTGAGACAATCAGAGATGTTGTCCTTGAAGAAGAGATACCCTTTCAAGGACCCAGAGAATCTCAGATGGATATTGAAAATGAAACAATATCTTCTCCCCCTTCAGTAGTTCAGAGGGAGACAGACATTATTCCAGTTGATCCAGTTTCTCTAGTTGATCCAATTTAGAGATATTGCAATAGGGCATAAAATGCCTACCTAGACTCACTCTGCAAGAAGCATAGAAACATACAAGACTCTCAAGGCACATCCCGAGAAAGAAAAATAAATTTTTGAGCTATCCTTCAGTCATGAGCCATTTCATTGATGTTGAGCCTCCTTGTCTTAAAGAAACAACAGGGGAACATGTATGGAAAGATGCCATAACAAAAGAATACCAGTATATCTTAAAAAATGATGTATAAAATATTATTCAGGGACCAAAAGGGAAGTCTGTGGTAACCTCCAAGTGGATCTATAAGATCAAGCATGCAGTTAATGGAAGTATCGAGAAATAAAAAATGAAATCTATAGCCAGAGGTTTCTCACATGCAGAGGGAGTTTTCTATGATGAGACACTTGATCCAGTAAACCCGATACACTTCCATCTGTACTACCATCCATGAGTTGGAAACTATATCAGATAGATAGATTCTTGACGAGCTTGGATTTCAGCAAGAGTGTTGTTGATCCAAAACCTATATTATTACAGTGTTGGTGACGAGAGCCTGATTTTGATGACTTATTTAGAAAGCCTTGTTGTTGGATACAAGTAATCCTTGACTTCTGAATTAGAGATGAAGAATCTGAGTATGATGCACTACTTCTTGAGACAAGAAGTATGACAGAGGACCGATGAGATTTTCATAAGAATATACAGTGAAAATATTAAAGAAGTTCAGTATGACAGAATGCAAAATCCATCGTGATGGACTTAAAGAAAAAGATTGATGATGATTCAAACGAGACCGATCCACAGCTGATTGGATCACTGATGTATCTGGTTAACACCAAACTTGATTCATGCCATGCAGTGAATGTGCTTAGTCATTTCATGAGTCAATTGAGACAGACTCATTAGACAACAGCAAAACATGTATTGAGATATATACGAGACACTATTAAATATGCCTGAGATATGCCTCTAATGTGAACTTGAGTTTGCAAGATATGTCGATTCAGATTGAGCAGAAAGTACAATGGACCGGAAGAGAACATATGGTTGTTCTACCGTGAAGGTGGCCATGGTTTCCTGATGCAGTAGGAAACAAAACTCTGTGGCCTTGAGTACCACAGAGGCAGAGTATATAGCATCGAGTGTGCGAAGCAATGTGGCTTCACAAGATTCTGACAGATTTACTTGATCATGAGATGGATCCTATGATGATAACCAAGAGCCGTGTGTAAAGCTCCTTGAGAACCCAGTGTTTCCTGATGGATCGAAACACGATGAGATGAAATATCATTATATCAGAGATATGATGCAGAGGAAAATCGTACACATGCAGCACCTTCCTACACATAAGCAGATTGCAGAGATMTTCACCAAACTAACTTGATGAAGAAAGCCTCCCTAGTTGAGAGAGAGTGTTGATGAATCCAGCCAAGACAAAATTCAAAGTACATCCGTGTGAGACTTGGCATGATGAAGAATGCCTCCCTAGYTGAGAGGGAGTGTTGATGATTGCAGCTATGTGAGACATTTTCTAGCTTACAAACTTGTGAGATGTGGATCATTGAAGCTATGTGAGACTTTCTCCAGCTTACAAACCTGAGAGAAAGCCCCTGAGAAGGGTGTGTGGTTCCTATCTGAGACAGAGTTGGAATGTAGAGATGACCTCCTCCATACAGAGAGTTGAGAAGAACTCCAGATGATTCTCCTGTGTAACACAGTGAGAAAGGTGATCTGCAGAGTTCGGTGTGCCTGTGGCTGAGCACAAGGTGAACATGTCAAATCCCAAAGTGTTGGGTGCATCGTCATGAGAACAGAAATGAAGATGATGTATTAGCCTCCTATGAGCAAAAGAGTTGACAAGAAACTCCAGATGACTCTCATGTGTAATGCAGTGGGAAATAAAATTTGTTGAGTGGGCGTGCATGTGGACGAGAACAGGTGAACGTGATCCTAGTGGTTGAGCACTAGTGAAGAAGTGGTTCTTCTTTGTGATGTAGTGAGCCAGAGATATGGACATCCCTATGGATGTGCCTTTAGTGGATGAGCACTAGCGGGTGTATAAGATCCCTTTCTATATTGTTCAAGAGTCAGACCTACCTATAACCCTAATTGTAATGTAAAGGCTACAGGTCGGCCCCACCTTAATGTGATTAATAATAAATGTAAAAGAAAATTAATTTGGTTAATATTAATTATAATATGACTTAGAGAGGTCGGCCATGTTGTGTCAATAGACACTTCTATTGATAGGAAAAGTCTAATATAAGTAAAGGTAGATTCCCCATTGTGGAATCATATCTTTCACATGAGTTTAGAAATTTCAGCAAGTACACCTTCTTGGGAAAAGTGTGCACCTCTCTTGGGCGCTAGTATTCTAGGGTTTGAGCACCCTCTTGTGTGTTAGGTCTTATTGATGGTGAAGGTCTTTCTATTGAAGAATATAGAAAAGGATTTGGTTGAGTTTTCTTCCCTTGTTGAGAAGGGTTTCCGAGGATACTTATTGTGTTCGTGTGCATGGTGTTTCTTCTTGTGATCTTAGTTGTTGCAACTTTATTGTTTATGGTTAAGACAAATGCTAAAATGGGATGAACTTCATGCTTAACCTAGCTTATTGAAAAATCAATAGATCATTCATCTCTCATGTCTTCATCTCTCTGAGGTGGGTCTGGATCAATGTCAGCAGTGGAGGCATATTGTCTTCCTCTCTTCCTGGTAGGAGAATTTCTCGCAAAGTGTCCATACTTGTCACATCTGAAGCACTAGATCTTTGACATGTCTTTTCTATAATCATAACCTGAAGCTGATGAAGTCTTCTCGCCTTTAAATGTTTGGCTAAAGTTTCTTTTGTTTCTTCATCCTTTCTTTGTATGAAAGGAAAGAGCATGATTTTCATCATGAAGGGAGTCTTCTACTCCTTTGGCTATAAGTTTGATTTCTTCCTGGGTACAGTCTGTCCATAAATGATCAAAATTAGGTAGCTCTTCTCTACCACTAATACTTTGAAGAAATGGTTCCCAATGTCTTGGAAGAGCATTGAGAGTGGTCAAGACAAGTTCTATGTCTGATATGATTTCTCCGATGGCACGTAGTTGATCTCTAATCTCTAGCATCTCCATGAAGAAGATAGCAACGGTGTCACCTTTTTTCATCTTGATATTTTGAATTTGGTCCTTCAATGTTAAGGGATATAAGGGCATTGTTACTCAAAAACATATTCTTCAATGCTTCATACATATCACAAGTTGTCTTCAAGTTGGCAATACGAGGTAGGAGATGATCTCTCACTGAGTAGATGATTATCTTTATTGCATTGTCGTCATCTTCCTTCAATTCTTCTTTCTCTTCATCGGTAGTTGTCTCTAGTAAAGCCTTTTGTATTACACTCAATAGGTCATCCTCTGCAAGGGTGATTTGAATTCTTGACTTCCAAGAACTGAAGTTGCTTGATCCATCAAGCCTATCTTCCACCAAGGTTTTGTTCCTCATGGTTTGCAAATTCTTCCACAAACCCTTAGCAATTAGGCTAGGAAACCTAACGGCTAGGCTAGGCTAGCAATATTAGGTTTCGTTGGGCTTATGACTACCAACAATAAGCCTTGAAAGTCAGAAGAACACTGGTGAGCTAAAAAACTCCTTCAATGAGCTGCAAAAACCCTAAAACTGAAATTTCTGCAGAAAATTGCAAAACCCTAGAAACACTAGGGCCAAAAATCCAAAATGCTCGGAAATGCAATATAAAAGTTGTTGTAGGTGCACTAAGGGAGGTCGTACACCCCTATGCAATTTTTAGCCCCGATGTTTCAGTAGAAAGTGTTGAAATACTCAAAAGGTAGAGGGACGTACAATTTTCTGGAAACCCTAGGAGGGTCGTACAGATTTTAGAAAAGAGGACAGTTGGCTTTGTAGGCTTGTGCAATGGCTTCTTCAAGACCTATGCTCTAATACCATGTTGAATTTTCACTAGGCTAGGCTCAAGCATGAGGTTTATTTCATTTTAGCATTACTTGAACCATAAACAAATGTAGCTACATCATTCACAATTGCTGCAGTAATGAATATCACAAGAAGAAGTACCATGCACAAGAACACAAGAAATATCCAGGGAAACCCTTCTACTCAAGGGAAGAAAACCCAACAATCCTTTGTTATATTCTCAAGAGAAGATCCCCTTGTTAGAAATAACAGGTGTTCTCGTTTAACCATAGACAATATAGCAATATTGTCACCCAACCATAGGCTTAAGCCACCCCCGAGCACCTTAACCTTGACAGAGAGAATAATTCCAGAAGCAAACCCTAGGTCCAAGCCTAAAACCGAAAATACTAGTTGCAGTAGTTGCAGTTGAAACTACTCTCCAGACTTGCACACTTACTGAATTTTTGCAGTTGCAAGTTGTGTGTGTCCAAATGAGCTCTGGCATCCTATATTTATACCACTCTTCCTTAGCTGTTTGGGATGACTTCTCTTTCTGGAGGCTAAAAACTCAATATTAATTATTTTCTTTAGCTAACTTGTCTTCTAGGGTTATGTTCAATGATTTAGGGTTTCTTCTTGTTTCCGAGAATATTCTATTCTTGTCAAGGTTACACGTGGAGGTTTAATACCTCCCGCAGCTACCATAATATCAACACTCCCTCCTAGCTAGGGAGGTATTGAAAACAATGGTCTTGAGTAAAAACATACCATTCAACTGGTAGCATCATCATAGCCACACAGGTTATCTCATGATCAAATCACGAGCACCATCATCACTATTAGTATCATTTGATAGCATCAAATACATCATCTCTCGAAACCAAACTCCATCTAAGTAATCAGGCATGATGTTGAATAAGTCACTCACTCCACAGAATGATACAAGAACTATTCTTCTAATCCAGACATATGTCCCATAAGAGTAATTGTTCCAACAGATGTTGGAAGCCACGCCATGGGCTACAAGGACTATTCTTCTAATCCGAACATATGTCCTAGAAGAATAATTGTCCTGGACCATTTTCCGCCTGGAGAATATCTGTCCACCGGCACACTAACTATCCATCTAGCTAGTAATAATTTCCAACAATACTGATAGTCTTCATGGCAATTAGAACAATGTCATTCAATAGAACACAATTGTGCCTATCCATAGTAGTACACAACTATTATCCAGTGGAACACAACCACATCAAGTACCACACGGCTACTTAATCAGTGATGCATAGTCACAACCAGTGGAATACATCCACCACAATAGCATACATCTATTGTCCAGAGACATACAGTCTCCACAACAATCATATCATCCGATATCAACCTGCATAAAACAATATCATGATATAAACTGAGTCATTTGGGCCATTCTTCCACTCACATCTCTGAGATCTGGAAGAACATCTTCCCTCAGAAGGTAAAACATAGGCCATGGGCTATCTGGACTATTCTTCTCAAGCATAGAATAATAATTGTCCCTGATTTCTAAGCGTGGACCATTCACCTAACTAGGCCATTCCTCCAGCACTAACCATAGTGCAACCTAGATAGAATAAGTCTACCCTAGGGAATGCATGTCCCCGATTTTTTAACCTGGACCATTCACCTAACTGGGCCATTCCTCTAGCGCTAATCATAGTGCAACCTGGATAGAATGAGTCTTCCCTAGGGAATGCATGTCCGAACCATTTCCTAATGGAAATGACCGTCTTGCACCAACCTCCAAAAAAGGACCATTCTTCGAAACTTCTCACAATTGTGAACTTCGAAAGAATGATTGCTCAGCAAGATGGACCATTCTACTTGACCACTACTCAGAGTGACTGCCAAGAAGAATGATTGTCCTGGACCATTCCCCCCCACTGGCCATAAGGGAATCGTTGTCTATAGTACATCAACAATCTATTGGACCATTTTCATTACGAAAATGATTGTCCGATCTGAACCATTTTCTGAATTGGAAAATGCATGTCCATCAGAAATATCAAACCACTTTCTGAATTGGAAAGGCACTGCTCATCCTGGACCGTTTTTCAAACTAAAAAATGATTGTCCATAAATCAATAACATATAAGTGCTCCCTCCCAACCTGGGAGTAATCTCTTCCTTTTCCAATAAGAAATTTGTCTCGACAAGCCCCAACTTGTTTCTTCAGTACGCAAACTTTTCATCTTGGGCAGAGTCTTTTACCAATATATTTGTTATCTACTCATCTGTGGAGATATCTTGGAGAACCACTTCTCTTTTATGGACTTCATCACAGAGAATATAATGTTTGATCTCAATGTACCTCGGTCTTTCATGGAACATTGGTTTTCTCTGAAGGCTTCATATAGCTCTGATCATTACAATATATCATGAATTCAGCACTTATGTTTCTTGCTAGCTCATAACATCGTGGTAAGGCTCAAACTGAAACATATCCAAGTAGCACTTCTTTTGTCATCATGAGAGATTTCCATGGATTAGAAATCCATCATCCCATACTTCTGAGTAACTATTCTGATACACTATCTATGTCATAGAAAGTTTTCACCACGCTTCTGTTGTATATGAGATACTCTACATCAAGGTGTTTGAATCCATACAAGGTCTTCATATATCTGCATATATGAGTCTCTGTCCTATATAAGCTTCTTTCTCACTTGCTTTATTGGGAAGAACAGTCTTTTACATGTAAAGTCCAATCCATGGATACTACAAGAGGTATATCTGATGTGCTAGAACAAGTTGTTGCCATAGTCTTCTCCCTCCTTCTGTAAGAATATATGAATCTTGCAATGGTTCCGTTCATAAGTATTTTTCACATTTTCTTACATACACTGTTCTTTATCATAACTTTCATTTCTTCTACTTGATTGCTTCTTAGTGGGTTCAAACCAAGATGGTAGTCTTGTAATTCTTGGTATAATAACTGGTTGTTCTTGTTTTTCTTTCTTTCTTGGAATCTTCATGTTCTTCCTCGTGCCTCTCTTTAGCTATGGGGTCGTCTATATGCCCTGAAGATTCCAAATTATTCCTTTCATCATAGGATCATGGATGTAGATGGAAAACCAAGGATACTTTAAGGCTTATTTTTTAAGAATACTTCTTCTACAGTCAAACTGAACACGTGTGGCTTATCATGCCTGCTACTTTCAATTGGAACATGGGCAGATACGTCATAATCCTCAATAGATCATATTATTTAGGATTAGATCCCTCATAATTCTTGCTTCATGCATGAATGCATGCTCATATTTTGGAATTTTGTAATCAGCTCCCTCCATCTAAGAGAGTCCACGCTTTCGTCTTCATCCTTATTGCCTTCTGCAAAGTGTCACAAGTCTTTTTTTTAATTTCCTCTTGATTGTTGACTTCTTTCTGTTTTGACTTCTTATGGGTTTCTTCAAGTTTGATTTTGATTTCGACTTATCTTGTAGTTGTTACTTATGTAATAGATTCCATAGGAATTGTTACCAAGGATTGTCAATGTACTTCATCTTTTCATGTGCATTGCTTGACATGTAGTCATCGTGATAGAAATCCTTCTCTTGTTATTCTTCCATAGGTATTGTTTCACTTGTGTTGATGATTGCAGCTACGTGAGAAAGTCTCCAGGACACAAACCTGAGAGAGAGCCCCTAAGAGGGGTGTGTGGTTCCTATCTGAGACAGAGCTAGAATGTAGAAATGGTCGCCCCCTTACAAAGAGTTAAGAAGAATTCTAGATGATTCTCCTATATAACACGGTGAGAAAGGAGATCTGCAGAGTTGGACGTGTCTGTGGTTGAGCACAAGGTGAACGTGTGAATTCCCAAAAAGTTGGGTGCATCATCATGAGAAAGAGATGAAGATGATGTATTAGCCTCCTCTGAGCAAAGAGTTGATGTTGAACTCCAGATGACTCTCTTGTGTAATGCAGTGGGAAAGAAGATCTGTTGAGTGGACGTGCCTATGGACAAGCACAGGTGAACGTGATCTTAGTGGTTGAGCACTAGTGAGAGTGGTTCTTCTGTGTAACACAATGAGCCAGAGATATGGACATCCCTATGAATGTTCCCCTAGTGGTTGAGCACTAGTGTGTGTATGAGATCCCTTGATATATTGTTCAAGAGTCAGACCTGCCTGTAACCCTAATTGTAATGTAAAGGGTACAGGTCGGCCCCCACCTTAATGTAATTGATAAATAATGTAAAAGATAATTAATCTGGTTAATATTAATTATATTATGAGATAGGAAGGTCGACCCAGTTGTGCCAATAGACACTTTTGTTGACAGGTTAAGTCTAATATAAGTAAAGGTAAATTCCCCATTGAGGAATCATATCTTTTGTGTAAGTTTGGAAATTTCAGCAAGTGCATCCTCTTGGGAAAAGTGTGCACCTATCTTGGGCGCTAGTCTTCTAGGGTTTTCAAGCACCCTCTTGTGTGCTAGGTTTTTTTGGTTGTGAAGGTATTTCTCTTGAAGAATATAGCAAAGGATTTGGTTGGGTTTTCTTGCCTTGTTGAGAAGGGTTTCCCAGGATACTTCTTGTGTTCTTGTGCATGGTGTTTCTTCTTGTGATCTTGGTTGCTGCAACATAATTGTTTATGGTTAAATTCTAAAAGGAAATGAACTTCATGCTTAACCTTTCTTATTGAAAAATCAACATGGTATTAGAGCATAGGTCTGGAAGAACCCATTTCACAAACAAATTTTAGGCATCCTCTTTCTCTTCTGCAAAAACCATACAACCCTCCTAGGGTTGCCAAAAACTTTGTACGGCCTACTCTTCTGGGGGTTTTCAGCACTTGGCACTTGGACGTTGGGGATAAAAACGACATAGGTGTGTACGGCCTCCTTTAGCGCACCTCCAGCAAGTTTCAAACTACAATTCCGAGCATTTTGACTTTTTGGCCCTAGGGTTTCTAGGGTTTCACTAATTTCTGCAGAAAATTTCATAATTGTGTTTCTGCAACTCCTTGAAGGAGCTATTCAGCTTACCAGGGCTATCATATCCTTAAAAGTCTTATTGTTGGAAATCATAAGCCCAACAAAACCTAAAAGTACTAGCCTAGCCTAGCCATTAGGTTTTCTAGCCTAGATGA
Organism: Picea engelmannii; assembly: GCA_009831015.1. Classification (NCBI taxonomy): domain Eukaryota; kingdom Viridiplantae; phylum Streptophyta; class Pinopsida; order Pinales; family Pinaceae; genus Picea; species Picea engelmannii. The sequence goes on along the minus strand of ML778512.1, from coordinate 1,487,586 downwards.
CAAGGGTTTGTGAAGATCCAAAAATGAGCAAAATCATGATGGGAGGCAAGATTGATGGTTCAAGCAAAATCAGTTCCAGGAAAACAAGACCTCAAAGAAATGAAGACATCAACATCTCATCACTCTCAGGTATGGTCCCTACCAATGATAATACTTGGTTAATTGATAGTGGTGCCTCCAGGCACATGACCGGTCTTAGAGATTACCTAACACGTTTCGTTGAGAAAGAGACACATCTACATGTTGTCCTTGGAGATGATGTCAGATATAATGTGAGAGGAGGTGGAACTTCTACCTTCCAACTAGATTCAGATATGCAGCTCCAATTAAAGGAAGTACTATATGTACCCGGAATGAAGAGGAACCTTGTCTCTATTTCTTCCTTGGAAGACAAAGGCTACAAGATTACCTTCTCATAAGGAAGATTTCTTGCATGGCACAAAGACTCTCATATAAGTTATGCCAAGGTAATTGGTGTCCGAGAAAACAGTTTGTATAGATTAACCATCAAACCAGTCCAAGCCTTGCTACATGACACTATCAACTTGAGTGAGATATGGCATAGAAGACTTGCTCGCATTCATTATAGAGCTCTTCCAGCTCTAGGGAAAATGGTAACAGGTCTACCAAAAATATAGATTCAGCATAAAGGTGTTTGCAAAGGTTGTGCCCTTGGCAAAAATGTTATAGGATCCTTCTCAAGAAGTGACAATAGATCCAAGGAAATTTTGGACTTGATACATTCATATGTATGTGGACCAATGATCGTTGCATCTCTAACTGGGTACTTATACTATGTACTCTTCATAGATGATCACTCCCAGAAAACTTGGATTTACTTTATGAAGAACAAGGATGGAGTCCTTGCAAAATTTCAAGAATTCAAAGCTCAGGTTGAGAACCAGACCAGAAGAAAAATCAAAATATTAAGATTAGATAATGGAGGAGAATACACCTCAAAAGAATTCAACGGTTTTTGTATTGAAGCAGGGATCAAGAGGGAGTTCACAATTCCTTACAACCCTCAAAAAAATGGGGTTGCTGAAAGGAAAAACAGAACTATCATTGAGGCAACCAAAGCAATGATACATGATCAGAGTCTACCTATGATTCTATGGGAAGAAGCATGTATGACAGCAGTATATATTCAAAACAGAAGTCCTCATCAAATCCTAAAGAACATTACTCCAGAAGAAGCCTTCACCGGAGTGAAGCCTGAGATTAGACACTTCAAAATATTTGGATGTCCAGTATATTTTCATGTACCCAAAGAAAAGAGATCCAAGCTAGAACCTTCAGGAAGAAAGGGCACATTTGTAGGATACAGTGAATCCTCAAAAGCATATTAAATCTACATTCTTGGTCAGAGACAAATTGAAGTAAGAAAAGATGTTAATTTTGAAGAGGAAGTAGCCTTACAGAAATCCAGAGAAGCTCAGATGGAAATTGATAGTGAGACAATGCCTTCTCCCCCTTCAACAGGTCAAAGGGAGACAAACATTATTCCAGTTGATCCAATAGCTCCAGTTGATCTAGTTGTTCCAACCGATCCAGTTGCTCCAAGCAACATACCTAGAGATATTACAGTTGGACATAAAAGGCCTGCTTGGGCCCAACAAACTCTACAAGAAGCAGAAGGGCATAAAGCCCCACAAGGAACAATCAGAGAGAGTAAGAGACCAAAGAGATTCTCAAGATACCTTTCAGCCATGACCCACATTATTAACTCAGAGCCATCTTGTCATGGAGAAGCTTCATGTGAACAAGTATGGCAAGATGCCATGGCTAGAGAATACCAATCTATATTGAAAAACGATGTATGGGATGTTGTTCCAAGACCAGAGGGAAAGTCTGTAGTGACCTCGAAATGGATTTATAAAATCAAGCACGCAGCTGATGGAAGCATTGAAAAATACAAAGAAAGGTTTGTGGCTAGAGGGTTCTCACAAGTAGAGGGAGTTGACTATGAAGAGACGTTTACTCCAGTAGCCCAATACACCTCCATCTGTTCTATCATTGCACTCGTTGCTTCCATGGGTTGGAAGCTACATCAGATGGATGTAAAGACAACTTTTCTCAATGGTGAAATTGAGGAAGAAGTTTATATCGAGCAGCCAGAAGGATTCGTTGTACACAATGAAAGATCTCATGTATGAAGGTTAAAGAAATCCCTATATGGTCTAAAACAAGCACCATGTGCTTGGTACGAGAAAATGGATGGATTGTTGATGAGCTTGGGCTTCAACAAAAGTGGTGTTGATCCAAACTTATATTATCACATTGATGGCAATGAGTGTTTGATTTTGGTCCTATATGTGGACGATCTTTTGAAATGAAGGACTTGGGGTTGATGCATTACTTCTTGGGACTAGAAGTATGGCAGAAGACAGATGAGATTTTCCTGAGTCAAGGAAAATATACTACAGAGATACTGAAAAAGTTTGGCATGACAGAATGCAAATCCATGCCCACTCCAATGGTAATGGATTTGAAGAACACGAGTAATACGGATTCAGGATATGTAGATCCACACTTATACCGACAGTTTATTGGATCACTGATGTATCTGGTTAACACCAGACCAAACATTTGCTATGCAGTAAATGTGCTTAGCCAGTTTATGAGCCAACCGAGATATACACACTAGATAGCTGCAAAACATGTATTGAGATACTTACGAGACACAGTTGGTTATGGCCTAAGATATGCCTCCAGTGTAGACTTAAGCCTACAGGGATATGTCGATGTGTATTGGGCAGGAAGCGTAGTGGACAGAAAAAGAACCTACAGTTGTTGCTTCACTTTAGGATCTTCCATGGTTTCCTGGTGTAGCAGAAAACAAAGCTCTGTGGCATTGAGCATCGCAGAGGAAGAGTTCATTGCATTGAGTGTAGCAGTCTACAAAGTAGTGTGGCTTCGCAAACTTCTGACTGACTTGTTCGATCATGATATGGGTCCTACTACTATTCATTGTGATAACCAAAGCTCTATAAATATCTCTGAGAACCCTGTGTTTCATGACAGATCGAAACACATTGAAATAAAGTATCACTATATCAGAGACATGGTGCAAAGAAAGACAGTACATGTGCATTATCTTCCTACTCATGAACAGATCGTAGATATCTTCACCAAACCACTTGCCAAGAAAAAGTTCGAGTATTTTCGTGAGAGACTTGGCCTGGTGGAGAATGCCTCCCTAGCTAAGAAGGAGTGTTGATGATTGCAGCTATGTGAAACATTCTCCAGGACACAAACCTGAGAGAGAGCCCCTAAGAGGGGTGTGTGGTTCCTATCTGAGACAGAGTTGGAACGTAGAGATGGCCTTCTCCTTACAAAAAGTTGAGAAGAACTCCAGATGATTCTCCTGTGTAACGCAGTGAGAAAGGAGATATGCAGAGTTGGACGTGCATGTGGCTGAGCACAAGGTGAACGTGTGAATTCCCAAAGAGTTGGGTGCATCGTCATGAGATAGAGATGAAGATGATTTATTAGCCTCCTATGAGCATAGAGTTGATGATGAAATCCAGATGACTCTTGTGTAATGCAGTGGGAAGGAAGATCTATTGAGTGGGCATGTCTGTGGATAAGCACAGGTGAACGTGATCCTAGTGGTTGAGCACTAGTGAGAGTGGTTCTTCTGTATAATGCAATGAGACAGAGATATGAACATCCCTATGGATGTGCCCCTAGTGGCTAAGCACTAGTGGGTGTATGAGATCCCTTGCTATATTATTCAACAGTTAGACTTGCCTGTTACCCTAATTGTAATGTAAAGGGTACAGGTCGACCCCCACCTGAATGTAATTGATAATTAATGTAAAAGATAATTAATTTGATTAATATTAATTATATTATGAGATAGAGAGGTCGGCCCTGTTGTGCCAATAGAGACTTATGTTGACAAGTCAAGTCTAATATAAGTAAGGGTAAATTCCCCATTGAGGAATCATATTTTTTGTGTAAGTTTCGAAATTTCAGCAACTGCATCGTCTTGGGAAAAGTGCGCACCTCTCTTGGGTGTAGTCTCCTAGGGTTTGCAAGCACCCTCTTGTGTACTAGGTTTTCTTGGTGGTGAAGGTATTTCTCTTGAAATATATAGCAAAAAATTTAGTTGGGTTTTCTTCCCTTGTTGAGAAGGGTTTACTTCTTGTGTTCTTGTGCATGGTGTTTCTTCTTGTGATCTTGGTTGTTGCAACATGATTGTTTATGGTTAAATGCTAAAAGGAAATGAACTTCATGCTTAACCTTGCTTAACCTTTCTTATTGAAAATTCAAAAATGTGAACATCTTATCTTCTAAGAAATAGATATGTACAGAAATTATGTAAACATGGTATGTACAAGAACTATGAAGAATATTGTTACCTTGTCTTAGAAGAAGAATTTTGGTTTATCCTGCTTGGCCTTTTTTTTAGGGTTCCCTTTCTTCGGCAACTGATGCTTCGTCTGCTTCCTTCCTTAGGCCAAACTTCCTCTTATTCCTGAAATTCTTGAATTTTTGCTGTGAAGGTTTGATCATCGTATTTCTTTTGGGATTTCTCTTTTGTGCTAATCCTTGATTCTTCTTGTGCACAACATGTCCAAAGTTTCTTCAAATGTGAGATATTCCTTTCTTGTGTTCATGCTTGCGGTAAATGCATCCCATGTCTTGGTAAGGTTGTTGAGTGGTATATTTACCAATTCCTTGAAATGATTCCTTCAATAGCTTGTAGTTGATATCTTAACTGAGATATTATCACAAAGTATGATGTTATGCTTTCATCATCATTCATTTTCATGTCACGAAGCTCATTCTTCAGACTCATTACTTGTCCAATGTTTCTAACTGAAAAGAGATTAGTTAGGGCATCGTACATCTTCTTAGATTAGTCAAGAAGAAAAATGTAGGGTTTCAATTGGTCTTTTACATCAGTTCACTATGATACTCATGGCATTAATGGCATTGTCCTTGAACTTCTCCATAACTGCAACATTATGAGGTTCCTTCTATTTTCCTTCTTCCAACTGTGGTTCCACGATCTTTCCTTTCACGATATCCAACACTTTATTCTTGGCAAGGATGAGGTCAATCCTTGTCCTCCATGCTCTGAAGTTAGAAGCCCCTTCCAACTTGTTTTTGACTTCATAGATTAAATCATGACTGCTTTGACTTGGTCAACCTTTGACTTTGACCAAAAACTCAAACTTGATGTCTTAGCTTGCTGAGAATACCAGGAGGTGCGTTGGTTTAAGGCACACTAGGCTATCCAGAAATTAGGTCAATCTCTTCACTTTGACTCCAACACTTTGGTCAAACATGAGGGTTAGGGTTTCGTTGTTGCAGCAAAAACTTTGACTCCAACTGCAATTGTAACTAAGAAAATCCTCCCAAACTATCTTCCAACGGTTAGACTATCTGAAGATAGTGTGGGCCCATAACCTGTTATAAATAATAGGTGTGTTCGTTTAACCATAAAACAATATAGCAATATTGTCACCCAACCATAGGCCGAAGCCACCCCCAAGCACCTTAACCTTGACAGAGAGAATAATTCTGGAAGCAAACCCTAGGTCCAAAATCCAATCAAGGTAGCATACCACTCTCTAGAGCTAGCGTACCAATCAGAAATTCCAAACCATAACCAAGAGAAAGTCCAAGCCTAAATACGAAAATACTAGTTGCAGTAGTTGCAGCTATAGCTACTCTCCAGACTTGCGCACTTACTGAATTTTTGCAGTTGCGAGTTGTGTGTGTCCAAATGAGCTCTGGCATCTTGTATTTATACTACTCTTCCTTAGCTATCTAGGTCGAATTCTCTTTCTGGAGGCTAAAAAACTCAATATTGATTATTTTCTTTAGTCGACTTGTCTTCTAGGGTTATGTTCAATGCTTTTGGGTTTCTTCTTGCTTCCTAGAATATTTTATTCTTGTCAGGGTTACACGTGGAGGTTTAATACCTCTTGCATCTACCATAATATCAACACCCCCAACCATAAAACCCTAATGCACATAAGAGGGTGCTCTACAACCTTGAAACTTGCGCCCAAGAGAGGTGCGCACTTCAGCCCTAAAATGTACTTGCTGAAATTTCCAAATGACAAGTGACAAGTGTGTGAGTGTGTTTCCTCGATGGGGAAATCACCTCTATTTATACTAGACCTAGACACGGCAAAAGTTATGTCTATTAGCACAATAGGGCTTACCTCAATAACTTAGAAAATAATTAATTATAACAATAAACATTAATTATCTTTCACATGTGGTGGGGCCGACTTGTACCCTTTACATCACAATTAGGGTTACAAGCAAATCTTACACTTAGACAATATAGCAAGGGATCCACACATCCACTAGTGCTCAGCCACTAAGGAAACGTCCGCATGTGTTCATCCATACGGACATCATACTCAACAGAATCATCTGGAGTACCACATCATCTCAACTCTCACACAGATGAGAACGATACACTCTTCACATGGACACACCCAACCACTGGGCGACAACTCAACTCTCTAGAGGAGAACGATTCCCCAACCACTAGGGAACGACTCAACTCTCACACAGAGGAGAACGATGCCCCATCACGTGGGTATGCCCAGCATTGGGCTCTCTCTCAGGTCGACTCAACTCAGTCACAAAGGAGAATGTATCATGGAGGATGTCTCACGACATTGTAATCATCAAAAATGTGCAGTGCAGTAGCTTGTAAATTGATTGTTCACATATTCATCTCCATTATTTGTTCTTAACCTTTGAAGTTGTTGTCTAGTTGTTTTTCTACAAGGGCCTCATAGGCCAAAAACTTGTCAAAAACTTCACTCTTAAGTTTGAAGAAGTAAACCCAAGTGCTTATGGAAAAGTCATCAATGAAAGTTAAGAAATACTTGCACCTGGAAAAAGGAAAAGAAAGCAAACCACAAAAGTCACTATGAACAAGCTGCAAAGAAGTCAAGGCATGCTAAGAGGCACGTTTGTCAAAATTGTCTCGATGATGTTTGTCGAGAACACAACCGACACAAGCACCATCTCTCCAGGAAACAAAAGGAAGACCAGTCACCATCTATTGATTACATAGTTGATGCAATGAGTGATAGTTTAAATGACCAAACCGTTCATGCCAAAGTTTGCTCAAGTCATCGCTATGAGCAACAAAAATTGATGGAAAATATGATGACCCAAAGTTGTCAAACTTGTACAACCTAGTAATATCATCAACAATTACAGTTGTGAGAACATGCTTAGGATCTTTTAGATCCTTGATTACAACTTGGTGAGGTGAAAACTATACGGTTTTACCTTCACTCGACTGATTGATTTGATATATTGATAGAAGGTTGTAGGAAAGACTTGAAACACATAACACATCATTGAAATGACTATTATCTACCTTAATTGTTCCAGACCCTACAACACTAAGGGATCTAGCATCACCAACAAATATTTTCTTGGTGTTCATTCATTAAGAGGAGAAAATATCGTTTTATTCTTAGCCATATGATAAGATGCTCCAGAATCAATAAGCCACTCATCAGAAGAAGTAGAAGTTGCATTGAAGGAAAAACCAGAAGCAAAAAGTGCGTGTCCATGAGAAGAAGAGGAAGGAGAAGTTGCATTGAAGGAGAAACCAAAAGCAAAAAGTGCATGTCCATGAGAAGAAGAAGAAGTATAATCATTAAGAACAAAAAATATGGCTTTATCCTTAGCCATATGATAAGATGCTCCAGAATCAATAAGCCACTCATCAAAAGAATAAGTAGAAGTTGCATTGACGGAGAAACCAGAAGAAAAAAATGTACTTCCATGAGAAGAAGAAGCAGTGGAATCAATATTGATGTTGTGCTTCTTCATCAATGCTTCTAAAGTTGTCATCTTCTTAAAACATTTGGACTCATCATGACCATCTTTCCCACAAAAGTCGCAATGTCTTTCAGTCTTCTTATTTTTGGATTTTGCTCATTTGTCACCATTAGGAGCAGAAGCTAGCGGAGAGGGTTTGGGTCCTTTGGTTTGCTTCTTGTTGTGGTGAGGATGTTGATTCTTGGGATTTGTGGGCCTATCTTTCTGTTGGGCCACTAAGGCTTTGTTGGATGTGCATGCAGTGTTGATCAATCCAAGTTGCACAAACTTATCTTTCTCTCGAATTAAGTAATCACAAAAGGACTCAAGAGAGGGTTATTTATAAGCACTCTCTAGAGTTTCTCTAGTGGTATAAAAGGTAGATATAAAAATAGAATATGCACTACCAAGCTTAGAAAGAATAGCATATATGCATCTATCTTCCTTTAGATCTAGTTCGCATTCTATACACAAAAGTCTAAGAGTTTTGAATTTAGATAAATAGTTTTCAATGCAAGGAAAATCATTTGGACTTAAAATCGTTAATTGATTTTCCAACTGGTGAGCTCGAATAATATTGTGTTTACCATACACGACTTCAAGTTTTTCCCAAGCTTTATCTAGGCTCTCAATTTTTTTAAGGTGAAACCTTAAATTAGGAGAGATGGACACTCTGATTAGTCCATGGGTTTTATCATTCTTATTAATCAATTTGGCATATTTGTCATCATCAATGGGTTCTTGTTCTTTTCTCAAGGTAATCTGGTACAATCCTTTACTTCTTAATAAATCCTCCATAAGGTATTTCCATTGGAAGTAGTTGGTACTGGTAAGAAAAATATCACTAAGAGAAGCCATATTAAATATGTAGAAAAAAACGAAATAGATGGTTTAGATGGATGGATCTCAAAAAATAAGTTGTTTAAAAAAACGGCACTGAAAACGAACTTCACATGTGAAAGTTATGCCCTTTTGAAAAAAGGCATAAATGGTAACTAAAGAGCCACATGAAAAGTAGAAGTTGATCCACATGGTGATACCCCTTCTGATAACCTCACTTTTACAAATAAGTTGTTTTTGAAATGACTCACTTTTATAGAATAAGCAGGAACACTTTTACAATGAAGTTATTTTATGAAAGAAAGTTGCATACAAAAATAAATAACTTTAAAATAAAATATTAACACTACTTATAGTGATCCACTTTTATAATTTAAGTGAAAAACATTATAAAATGGATGCATAAACTTTTTTCAAAAAAAGTAACAAAAAAAAGACTTGAACTCAATATCTTTTACTTAATAAAACAACTTTTAACCAAGTGAACTAGTGAAGAACATATTGTATTGTTTAGAATGAGGATTGTTGTTGTTGTTTTTATTGAAGAAGACGACATTCGAGAGCGTGCTAATAAAAAAAATGCACACAAGAAAAAAAATATCGCTTCTCAATAGAAACAATGGTTGGATCTCAGTAGCTTACCCGGAAAATGCAAGTTTTCCCTCTATTTCTGATTTATCGAGATCACACAGAGCGCACGCCAAAGAGCATACATAGACAAGAAAACTCTTTTCGATCTATTTTTTTATTTGTCGAGAATGCGTAGGGCACAGGGCAAAGAGCATACGCACATCGAAAAGAGTAGCAACCCGTAAATAAAAAACAGAAAACCGAAATTAAAAAAAAAAACGAAAAATTATCTCTGCAAAAATTTAAAATGACGTATTCAAGATTTATACCGCTGGATCTGACTGAAATGGTCATATCTTGAGAAAATGAAAATATTTTCAAGTGAAACGAAAAGCATTTTGGACTGAAAAGAGTGCTCTGAGCGCAACGGAACAATCCTCACGGCCTAGAAATGTACAAAAATGGTAGAAACCAGATATGAGGCAACACGACTTCATGATCTCGACTTACAATGGCAGTGGGTCTTCACATGCACTCTAATACTATGTTCGACAATGCATATTCCAACAGAGGACAATCACCTTTATTAACCACTCACACAACCAAATCAAATATCAACACACCAATGTTTTGATGTGATAAAACCCTTACAGGAAAACATCCACGACCCCAGCCAACGTGGCCACTTGGAGCAATTTATTAATCCAAAATAAAAATATTATAAAGAGATTTACAAGAGAGTTTTTCACAATCATTCATCGGCAAATAACCATCCATGCTCTTTAAATATAAATCATGGACCAATCGGGTGCTAAGCCACTTATCGATGTAATCGTTAATATCGAAGAGAATATGAACCGTCAAATCAATCTATGTCAAGAACATATTGTGGTCGTTGGATTACCTAATTATAAATGAATACTAATGCATACTAAAGAAACACACTTTTACCTAACGACAAATTAGACCAAATTGATCTTAACTAACTCCTAAGAGTCTAAATATCCTAACACTCTTTGCTTATTAGGCACTCATGTTCTCATGACGGCTTAGAAGGTCCATGTTGACCACTTATGAACTCCACAATGACTATGCTTATTAAGAACTTGTTGCCGCCTAATACACACCTACAAACGTGGATAAGTCTCAAACCCACTTGGTGTGTCCTAGGAGGCACAAACCTGAGTCTAGACCCATTGTCACCTCAATCTAGACTCTGTCCGTCTAAGCTCACTCCCAGGGAAGCCAAGGGGGGTAGACCCTATTAAACTATGTGAAGGTTTATTAAAGTTCTAGGAGTTGATTAAGTTATTAATTAAGGAGACCCAGCCCAATGACAAATAGCAATGAAAGATGAAATTCTTTCAATGACAGGAAAACATTTATTTTACAAAAAAACAATTGGACCAGTGCCTAAAGATTATCAAATTTAACTTATTGAATTATGAACAAGTAAAAGATATTTCTACAAATTAATATAAAGAATGGAATAACTTACAAAATGAATCAAATAGTAACTTTACACTTAAAACAATAAATTCTCAAATAAATAAAGAATACTTGCAAGAAAGAATAAAGAATGCTTTGGCAATGTAAATATTCACATATAAATAACTTGTTGAAAGAGAAAGAATGAAAGTGCTTGAAAAATAATCTACATAAAAGGAAATTGCAAGACTTGAAATGTAAATGTTGTGCAATGTGAGTAGGTTGATTTTAGTAAATTTTAGGTCTCTCTTGAACTTAGGGAGATTAGATGTGAATTGTAGCAATCCTAAGCTATGTGACTACCCCAAGTTCCTTATCCCTTTAACCAAGAGGAAGTGTTGGGTGCTCAACAAGGGAACAAAAAGGTTCTCCCCTAGCTCCACAGGTCAAATCCAAAGTTCTTGGACGCTCAACAAGAAGGACACTTAGTGCCATGAAACCGTCACCAACTTCAACTCCTTCTAGCCTCCTCAAGTCACCATTTTTAATGGTTTAAGCAATAATGAAATCGAGTGACTAATTAAACTAGCCACATGATCATTTTCCCTTGCTTGTCACCCAAGATCCACAAGTGGCAGGGGGAGGGAATACGGGGCAAATGGCAGGGTGATATTTTGATTACTTGCAAAAATGAAATCTTAAGCACTAGCCAGTACGATTTTGCAAGGGTGGCAAAGCCACTCACAAGCAAGGTGTGGGCAACAAACAAAAATAACTCAAAATGAGTGAAATAAACAAACTAGCCACGCAACTTTGCCTTAAGGACAAAGGTGGGCAAACTTAAACAAATTTCAAAGCCTCACAACTTTGGCACAATGTGGACTACAAGTCTACCGATCTTGTGGCCAAGGTGGGCAAGAGAACTTGAAAATAAAACAAGCAAATCCTAGCCACTCAACCTTTTCTTTATGGGAAAAGTGGGGCAATTTACTTATGAAAATATCAGAAAATTAAATCTACTCTACTAGCCAACACAATTTTGCAAGGGTGGCAAAGCCACTCACATGCAAGGTGTGGGAAAAATATCAAAACTAATTTACAAATTACAAAATAGAGAAATAATTGGAGAATGCAAACCCAAGAGACTCTCTTGGGTTGCTTATAATGATTTAGAAAGTAAGAGGAAGGAAAAGGTTTGACACCACAACTCTTGGATGCTTCCTTGAGTTTGTGGCAAAAAATGGGCAACACCTCCCCTTAGACTAGCGAAAACCTGCATAAAACAGCAAGCTATATTTGCTGGAAAATGTTAAAAATCACTTAAAACAAATTAGTAATTGTTAGTACATAAACCAGAAATTTTCCGAGTAAAAATAGGCACTTAAAATGATAAAATTTGCAAGATTTTAGAGAAGAGTAGATAAGGAAATGAAGGATAAAGAGTTGTTAATAATATCAGAAAATAGAAGGAAGTTTTTATTGGTTGGACCACTCCAAGCCTTTGGTAACCTGCAACTGTAAATCCTTGCTACACAATGAGGCAAGAAGGTGAGATCTTCTAAATGGTTTGTAAAATATTTTGCAAACACAAAGAGAAGCAACCCACATAAACTTATAGCAATACTACTACAAATTGATCCCCAACAAAATACTTTACTTGGGGTCTTCAAGTAAAACAATGTAAGTAAAAAAGAACAAAAATTTGCACCGATATTACCTCAATGAGAACACTCAAAAGAACACCAAGAACACTCCAATAGAACACCAAAAGATCCTCCAAAGCTTCACTTTTATTATCAAAAGAATGGTTGCAATATTGCAGTAAGATTACAGGAGAGAAGTTGGGAGAGAGCAAGAGAGTGAGGAGAAATTTGGGTAGCATAGAGTTAAAATGAAACTTGATGCCAAAATGAGGAGAGGGATCCTTCTTTTAAGGGAGAGAAGGAAGAGAAACCCCCCTTGCATGTCTTACAAGTGGCATTCACAAAAGATGGGGGCTCCACTCAAGCGAGGTGCACTAAGGGAGAGAGGGGCGCACCATAGAGAGGGAGCATAGGTTCTAGGGGGTGGGGACCCCCTTTCTCATGTGTTAAAATTTCCTCTAGGCTCCAAGGGGGGTGCCCAAGGGATGGGGCCCTCCCTCACCTTTGTTTTTTACACTTTGCAAATGATCAAGAAGAGGGGGGGTGCCCCTCTTGCTAGGGAAACCCATGAACTTTCCATTACTTGACTTGGAGGGGGGGGGGGAGGTGGGGGCTGGGGAGGCTTCCCTATGTTAAAACCTTTTACTAACTTAGGAATGACTTTAGGAATCATTCCCCCCCTTTTCTCATAACTTTGGCCTCTTTTACAATTTTTTACATTTTTACCTTAGCCAATTATTCATTGACTTTTGACTGACTTAAACTCATCATGTACATTAACCTAGCGAAACTTGTCCAATTAAGCTGAAACTTGGTCCAAGGGTGTAGGGAATCATAATACATTTGATTTGAGCAATCATACCCCTATCCAAAACCTCCAAGGACCAAATTTTTACATTTTGCATAAAAAATAATTAAAATTTTCCAATTTACGAGAAATTTTAATTATTAAAAACACCTATCAAAATTTTACGAAATTCCGCAAGACTCTAGGAGATGTTTAGCATGGTCATCTACAACACTTTTATCCCTTAGTTACCTATTGGGCTCAATCATTAGAACACCTTGCACCACTTTGGAGGATTATTGAGTGAAAAACTCAAGTAATTAAAATTGTTGAAAAACAAAATTAATTACCTAAGTAAAAAAACACTCAATGAAAAGACTTCCCTAATGATAAATTCCTAGGCAACCAAATCATTACAACTTGATCCATCCTAACATGTTACGTTATAAAAGTTTCCCATGCAAGGGAGCGGACATTTCGTGGAGAGAGAAAGAATTTATGGGGGCAGGATTATCCTATTGAGCCATAGGTCTTCAACCTTGTCATGGCACAAGGTACATATCTTCATAGTACATGATGTTGACACCTAGTTGAAATAGGTGGTCAACAGAACTCATGTTGTCATTGTTTCTTGGGAGGTCCACATCGATTGCTTACGAATTCCACATTGGCTACTTGAAATATCAAATGAACATAACATAGAAAGGAAGCAATAGCAAGTTAGTTAGATGGGCAATGTGTTGGGAAATTTCCCAATTTAAAAGAAACAAAATTTGAGTACCCTATGAAGGTTGACCTAAGATGAAGATAACTGTCAACAAGAAATAAGTGGAAACACAAAGGTTTGGAAGAATCGATAAGACGCTTCCAAGTTTACTTAAGTGACGATCATCCGCCACCTATCAAAAGGTGGGATGTTGATTACGATGTGTGCATATACCAACCAACCCAAATTAATGGCCTCAATAACTCAATAGTAGAACAAACAACAACCCCCTTGCGGGGGTGTCATACCCAGTGATGTCTCGTTCCCAAGATTAGACCAGTAGGGAGGGACTTAGTAGTCTATGTGTTCCCATAGACTATAGTCAGGCACAAACATGGAACAAAGGGAGAAATAAGGGTAATTTGGTGGCTAACAATGAATTAAGCCAAAAAGCATAGGAAAAGTCACTTAAGCCTAAGTCGACGAAGAATTAGAACGAAAAAGTGCTAAAGGAGGACTTAATTAATTAATTATTCACCTTAGGAGGAAAAGCGCCTAGCTTAAGTGAAGTCAATGGTGAATTAGATCGAGAAGAGTATAAAGGGAGGAATTCGACTTAATTCCTCATTATGCTATGTTATGATTTGATGTTGAGAGTTCCCAGAGGAGGAAGAGATTCGACTTCCACTGTTTTGTGGATTTCTAGAAGAAACCACCACCATTGATCGGTTTCGGTGTTGAGAGACACACCCTAGCCCATCGAAGATACCATCCAGGTATTTCACCGTGCTATTCAGGAGTATTCAGTTTGCAGTGTGCACGGCTCAGCTAGTGAGGGCACAAGGTCAGATAGAGGGTTTGTGTAGCTGCACGAGATTAGAGCTCGGATTGCAGTTTCCTTCCGACCCAGTTGAGATCCAGTCAGGGCACATTGATTGAGACACCTACCATCAGATTCGGACGGTGGAATCCTTCAGAGCGCATCATTTAGCTATCTAGGGCACAACTCTTGTGGAAGCACATTTGGGGTCATAGACAGAGCATCAAAGCAGATCTGGGGAAACCCTTCCGACCCAGTTCCGCATTTGGTGGGGCGAACATTTTGAGTCCTATATCAGATGATTATGTTGGTGGAATCATTTGGGCGCATCCAGAGAACCCAAGAGGTGTGCAGACCCCCAGGGGACGAGATCCGGAGCATCAGAGGACATAACTTCCATCCGACAGTCACCAAGATCAGTCTAGAGGCCAAGGCGCTTCTATTGGGACAGTTTCCAGCTCATTCCGACAGGTATAGCCTTCCGGACAAGTTTTCCAGTTTGTAGCGGTTTCTGTGCTTCTCCACAACCGTCAATTTTGCCAATCTATCCATGCATGCATCAGATCTGCTTTCATCTTCTGATCACGGGTATTTTATGTTATTTTCTTGTATTCCAGTGACGATATATGAGATCTAGTTGATGACTATCTTCTATATTTCCAGTATTTCATTGTATTTCCCTGCTTAAATCTCATAATACATATTATTGGGAGATTGTTGTTCCTTATCTCCGCATGCATCATATTTATAATGTTTAAACCATAATGTATAACATGCACCTACAACAACCACAAAACATCTCAAGCACATAACTAAAATGCATCCAGAAACCCCCAAAGTATCCGATCTGTGAGACAGAACATTAGATCCGTAGTAGATATCCAGATCAGCTAGATCAGGGATATTTCAGTGGTATCAGAGCCTTCTTCCTACCAGCCTATGAAGAAGTGCTTCTCATCACCCCATGATTCCGGGAACAGGTGAAGAATACCCAGGGGGTCGAGGACATATTGGATACGAGTACATTCAGTACTGCAGAGATCACAGCAGAGATAGGAGAGATAGAAACCAAAGGGATTACACCCCCTTCCACACTCAGTCAAATACAGAGCCAGAGATAGAGGACAGAGAGCATATCAGTTCAGACACAGAGGCCGAGATAGAGAGGACTATGGGTGACAGTGGTGAAACACCCAAGGGCAGGGGGAAAGGCCCTAAGATACATCTCGATAGCACGCAGACCATGTTGAGTGACCTAGCTAGGGACAGAGAGACTTGTTGATAGCCATACAGCAGATGAACCTTAGTGCACAGATGCTCCAGCATAGTATGAGCACTATAGGTGCCAATGTCGCAAGAGGACCGAGTGGTTCAAGAGGACACCAGGGAGGTGGGGCCTATGGATCCAGTGGATCTCAGGGAGGGGCTTGTACAAACCCTTCACCAGCCCGAGCATACACATCGTCTGGGAGGATTCCCTCACCTTTATATCCACAATTCCAGACAAGACAGACATTGGGACAACCAGGGCAGGCAGGAGGACAGTCAGGTCAGGGGCAAGTGGTGCTACAAGATCCGTTCGGGGAGTACAGGAGAGACTACTTGGCATTAGGACAGGAGTTCCATGCAGACATGAGTTTGATGGACTATTGTTCGATCAGATATCAAAATAGACCCCGGGAGGCACAAAGAGGCAACGGGCAGACTCACAACATGGATTTCATCAAGAAAATGGAAAAACTGAACATTCCTACTTTCGACGGATCATCACGTTGCTCAACTCAGGCATGAGTTCAGAAGCTTGACACATACTTCAAGCTTAACCCTATGACAGAGTCAGAAGTTATTAGCTTCGCCACATTTCACTTGGAGGGGGAGGCCCACGAGTGGTGGTACCATGGACTGGTGACGTTGGGTCACAGTCACATTACCTCGTATTTGGAGTTCACTGAGAGGTTTATGGAGAGATTTGACAGGAGAGATCCAGAGCTCCACTTCAAGGATCTTACACAGTGGAGGAAAACCGGATCAGTTGAGGCCTTCATATTAGAATTCCAGCAGAAGGCCGTGGTCGTATCCAATATATCAGAGCACAGATTGGTGATGTTGTTCACTGAGGCTTTGACAGAGCCCTTGAGGGGTTGGGTTAAGGCTTTCAAGCCTCATACCTTACAGGAGGCCATTGTGCGCACGAGAGACATGGGGGACTCAGCGCAAAAACCCAAAACCTTTACCAAACCCTTTGTACCATAGAGAGACAAGGATCAAAAGAATCCTCAAAGTGAATGGAAGGGTAAGCCCAAGCTGGATGATAACACGAGACGGGAGTTGATGAGGAAGAAGCTTTGCTTCTCTTGCAGAGACCCTTGGATCCCAGGGCATAGATGCATGGAAAAGAGACAAATCCACTACATTGAAGTGGAATCAGGCAGTGAGGAGGAGGACGAGGATATCGGGGCACGGGCAGAGAGTGATTCAGAGGATGAGACCACTCATGAGCCAGAGAAACAACCGAAGAAATCTCAGATACTGGCAGGGGCACAGCCCAAGGAGGAGACAAAACCTCGTAGAGAGGTGAAAGGGGGAACTATAGCCACCCTTTCAAGAGTACCCAGGTACAACACTCTCAGGATCAAGGGCCTTGTACAGGGGCAGCACATGACCACTTTAGTTGATGGTGGAGCCACCCACAATTTCATAGATGTGTCCTTAGTAGCCAGGAGGGGGTTAAGCATTGAGGAGTTTGAGGGATTCCACATAGCAGTGGCATATGGATACACAATGACATGTTTGGACATGATCCCAGACCTAGAGGTCAAACTAGGCAACTACACCTTGACAGACACTTTCTATGTAGTTGACCTGTCAGATACAGATGCAGTATTGGGGGTACAATGTTTATATTCATTAGGGGAGATTGGAGTCAACTATCAGACGTTGACCATGAGCTTCAGAGACACCAGTGGATCGAGAGTGGTACTGAGAGGCATGTCTACATGAGCACCACGAGCAGATCGGCAAAACGAATGGAGAGGATCTTTCGTCACGATGATGTGGCCTATGCAGCAGAGTGTTTGATCACCACACCGAAGGATTCAGAGGGCAGAAAATAGTACCATCCACATATCAGAGAGCTTCTGAACCAGTATGAGCCAGTGTTTGGGCCGATACCACCAGGGAGACCACCAGATAGAGGATCTGAGCACACGATCAAGTTGGAGGCAGGGGCTACACCAGTGATCATTGTGCCTTATAGGCATCCCAAGAGGTTCAAGGATGAGATTGAGAAAGAAATCAAAGAATTGCTTGCAATGGGGCACATCAGGCCCAACACGAGTCCTTTTGCCTCTTCAATCGTTCTGGTATTGAAGAAGGATGGCACATTGTGGATGTGCATTGATTATAGAGCTCTCAACAAGAAAACGATAAAGAATAGGTACCCCATTCTACACATAGATGAGTTGATGGATGAGTTGCGTGGGGTAGTTTTCTTCACCAATATCGATCTATGATCCGGGTATCATCAGATCGACATCAGGGAGCAGGATATAGAGAAGACCGCATTCATATGCCACTTCGGATATTTTGAGTTCTTGGTCATGCCATTTGGGTTGACCAATGCATCGACCACTTTCCAGTCTTGCATGAACCACATCTTCAAAGGACAGTTGAGGAAATACCTTTTGGTATTCTTCGATGATATATTGATATACAGCAGGACGTGGGATGAACATTTGGCACATTTGGAGGAGATCTTGAGCATTATGCAGGCACAGTCATTATATGCCAAGGAATCCAAATGTGAGTTTGGCATGAGAGAAATACTGTACTTGGGGCATATCATCAATGAGCAGGGAGTACAGGTTCATCAAGAGAAGATCAGGGCCATTTTGGATTGGCCAACACCCAAGAAACTCACATAGTTGAAGGGATTCTTTGGGTTATACAGTTACTACAGGCAGTTCGTCAAGGGATTTTCACAATTGGGAGCACCACTCACAAACTTGACCAAGAAGGGTGCTTTTCATTGGACAGAGGAGTCACAGCAGACATTTGATAAAATGAAGGAGGTTATGAGCACATGCCCTGTTCTAGCCCTTCTAGACTTCTCGCAATTGTTTGTCTTAGAGTGCAACACATCAGGGGTGGGGATTGGAGCAGTTTTGATGCAAGGGGGCCACCCCATTGTGTCTGAGAGCCAAAATCTCAACGAGTCGGAGAGACTCTATCCTATTTACGACAAGGAAATGCTAGCGATCATGCATGTTTTAACCAAATTCAGGCAGTATCTAATAGGCAATAGATTTGTAGTGAAGACTGATCATAACAGTCTCAAGTATTTCCTAGATCAAAAAGAGCTCAGTGAGAGACAACAGAAGTGGGTCTCAAAGATCCAAGCCTTTTGACTTTGACATTGAGTATGTCAAGGGAAAGAGGAATGTCATAGCAGATGCCTTGTCTAGGAGGCCATCAGGTGTTCGATGATGGACGCTTGTACAAATTGGAAAGCTCATTTGTTGGTGGAGTACTCCAAAAACAAATTTGC
This sequence comes from Picea engelmannii, assembly GCA_009831015.1. Classification (NCBI taxonomy): domain Eukaryota; kingdom Viridiplantae; phylum Streptophyta; class Pinopsida; order Pinales; family Pinaceae; genus Picea; species Picea engelmannii. The sequence goes on along the minus strand of ML778512.1, from coordinate 1,468,428 downwards.
TTGTGAGGTGATGGATGGATAGGTGATTGATGATATATATCAGGTTCTTGATGACGTCATTTTCTACAAGCACCGGATCTACTTGGTTCCAGAATCTACCCTGAAGGGGGAAATTCTAAAGGTGTGTTATGATTCGCCTACAACAGGGCATCAGGGGTATCTGAGGAACTATGTGGAGGGGCAGCAGTGCACATAGGTGAGATGGTTACACATGGGTGAGTATTGCTACAACACAACTTACCATGTCTATTAGGATGTCACCATTCAAGGCATTTTATGAATACGATGCACCCTCCTTTGTGGAGACTATGTTTGGGGACAGCATGGTCCCGGGAGCCAAAGACTGGGTGGAGGAGAGTCAGAGGATTTTGCAAGCAGTGAGGGAGAACTTGGAGACGGCTCAGAACCAGCAGAAGATCTATGCAAACTAGCAGAGAGTCAAGCACAGTTTTGAGGTAGGGGATTTGGTTTTCTGCGATTACAACCATACAGACAGTCCTCCTTGAAGAGAAGCAGAGTAGAGAAGTTGAAGCCGAAGTTTTATGGGCCATACAGAGTCATCAAGAGGATAGGCGAGGTGGCATATGAGCTAGATCTACCGAAGGGTAGAAAGATTCATAACGTCTTTCACGTCTCCTTCCTTAAAAAGGTCGTGGGACAACAAATTAGCATTTCAAAGGAGTTTCCACCCTTGGATGAGGAGGGTCAATTGGAGCTAGTGTCGGAGGAGGTACTAGAGTAGAGAGAGCACAGGCTGAGGAGCAAGGTCATCAGGGAGTGTTTGGTTAGATGGAGGGGTCTTCCAGTGGAGGATGCCACATGGGAGGGAGAGCATATTTTGCAGCACCCAGGACTGATGTTGCTTGAGGACAACAAATCTCAAGAAGGGAGGACTGTGATGTCTCGTTCCCAAGAGTAGGCCAGCAGGGAGGGACTTAGTTGTCTGTGTGTTCCCGTAGACTGTAGTCAGGCACAAACAGGGAACAAAGGGAGAAATAAGGGTGATTTGGTGGCTAAACGATGAATCAAACCAAAAAGCATAGGAAAAGTCACTTAAGCCTAAGTCAACGAAGAATTAGAATGAAAATGTGTTAAAGGGGGACTTAATTAATTAATTACTCACCTTACAAGGAAAAGCGCCTAGCTTAAGTGAGGTCAATGGTGAACTAGATCGGGAAGATTATAAAGGGAGGAATTCGACCTAATTCCTCATTATGTTATGTTATGATTTGATGTTGAGAGTTCCCAGAGGAGGAAGAGATTCGACTTCTACTGTTTTGTGGATTTCTGGAGGAAACCACCACCATTGATTGGTTTCGGTGTTGAGAGACACACCCTAATCCATCGAAGATACCATCCATGTATTTCACCGTGTTATTCAGGAGTATCCAGTTTGCAGTGTGCGCAACTCAGCTAGTGAGGGCGCAAGGTCAAATAGAGGATTTGTGTAGTTGCACGAGATCAGAGCTCGGATTGCAGTTTCCTTCCGACACAGTTGAGATCCATCCAGGGCGCATTGATTGAGCCACCTACCATCAGATTCAGACGATGGAATCCTTCAGAACGCATCATTCATCCATCTAGGGCGCATCTCTTGTGGAAGGACAGTTGGGGTCATAGACGAAGCATCAGAGCAGATCTGGGGAAACCCTTCCGACCCAGTTCCGCATTTTGCGGGGCGAACATTTTGATTCCTATATCAGACGATTTCGTTGGTGGAATCATTTGGGCGCATCTAGAGAGCCCAGGAGGTGTGCAGACCCCCAGGGGACGAGATCTGGAGCATCAAAGGACAGATATTCCATCCGACAGTCACCAAGATCAGTCTAGAGGCCAGTGTTGGTTGTGGAGCCTAATTATCTTCCTGACTCAGAGGTCTTGTGTTTTTCAGTCATGTTTATACCCCATGAAGACTTTACACCCCAAAAGTATGTACACTCTTCCACGCGAAGGAGTGCAGAGGGGGGGTACCCCCTTTGAGGGGTCTGGGGGGGCTATCCCCCCAACTGGGGGGTTTGGGGGCAAGCAGGCCCCCAGCAGGGGTTTGGGGGCAGCATCCCCCAATGGGGGTTCGGGGGCAAAGCCCCTGAAGGAAAAATTGTCTTGTAAAAGTATATTGTAATTTCATTGTAAATCTGGACCGTTCATTATAAGGTCGCAAATCTAACGGTAGAAATTATGTCAGGATTTTTTTCCCTAGAAGGCAACCCTCTTTTATGACGGAAATGTATTGCGGCTATGTATAATGGCGAGTATTGTATTCTGAGAGAGGAGACTGTGAGAGAAAGAAGAGAAAGTTACAGCGGGTTTTGTTGTAGGTTGTATCCCTTCATTTGCTGGATAATAATAAAGGAAGGACCTGGCAATTTCTCTGGTGGACGTAGCCCACACTAGGTGAACCACGTAAATCTGTGTCTCTCTTGTATTGTGTATCTTATGTGTTTTGTTTCCGCATTTGTTTTATTTTATTGCTCTGCGGTCCTGTTTTTCTAACAGCCAGGGCGCTTCTATTGGGACAGTGTCCAGCTCATTCTAACGGGAATAGCCTTCTAGATGAGTTTTCCAATTTGTAGCAGTTACCGTGCTTCTCCGGAACCGTTGATTTTGTCGATCTATTTGTGCATGCATCAGATCTACCTTCATCTTCTGATCACGGGTATTTTATGTTATTTGTTTGTATTCCAGTGATGATCCATGAGATCTAGCTCATGGCTCTTCTATATTTCCAATATTTTATTGTATTTCCCTGCTTAAATCTCATAATACATATTATTGGGCAGTTGTTGTTCCTTATCTCCGCATGCATCATATTTAAACTGTTTAAAACATAATGTATAACATGCACCTACAACAACCACAAAACATCTCAAACACATAACTAAAACACATCCAGAAACCCCCAGAGTATCAGATCTAAAGATAAAAACGCATCCAAAAACCCCTAGAGTATCAGATCTGTGAGACAGAACACTAGATCCGTAGTAGATATCCAGATCAGATGGATCAGGGATATTTCATACCCTTTAGAAAAATAGCTCAATAGTAGAACAAATAACAACCCCCTTTCCGGGATGCCATACCCTTTAGAAAAAAGGCCACATGATGTAAGCAGAATCAAACCTTGGTAAGCACTGTAACAGCACCCCATTTTCATCAACCGGATTTGCCTTGTCACAAAACATGAAGGTTTATTGCAAACAACTTCCCAATAAGAAACAAGTAACTCCTAGAATAGTGGAAAGTTGAATTGAATCCTCCTATCAAAAGTGAGTAGGAGATACACATCTAAGGAGGATCTATGGATTCATATCTGCAAATGTTACAGAGGAATGACAAAGATAGAGAAGCATGTTCTAGAGCAATGCATGGGCAATGAGATTCAGGAGTAGTAAGGACAATCAAGAGCACAGTGAAAAGTAGAGCTAAGAGCTAAATAATGAATTCAATAAATAACTAAGGTAAAAATAGTAATCACAGAGATGATATAAAGGGGAAATGCAGAGTAAGAAAACAGACAAATATAGAAATTGTTAAATTTTTAATTAAAATAAAGTACCTAGGCAAGTGTTTCTCATCCCTAGGCACCTAAGGGGTGAGAAAGTGCCTAAAGTGGGCCCTAGTCATTTAATTTGTGAGATGCAAATTAAAAGGTGACTTTATGACTTTAGTGAGGGTGAATGAAGAGACATCAAATCTCAGCCACTCATCCAATCCAATCTCAACCGTTGGATTAAGAAACTCATCACCTACCTCATGAGGTCGATTAGGGTTGAGGGGTGCACCCATCTTTGGGTTATTCATCCATTTTTGTTGAGAGAGCAAAAGGAGAAGAGAGAGGTAGAGCTTTTAGAAGAGAAACAACATTTACAGGAGGCATGCATCCCAAGGCAACAAGTAGGCACGGATTACAAGGCAGCAAACAACAATAAATATCAATCTGTACAGTACAGATTTGAGGGGTCGTACAACATTTATTGTGCACATTTTTCGAGGAGAATAGCAGCATGGATTTCTAAAAATATTGGCACGCATTCCAAGGCTTTCGTACAGTGTTTTTTTGGCACAGAAATCGAGGAAGGTGTTGGGCACAATTTTCTGGGCAAAGAAAATTCGTACAGTCCGTACGGACTTGCACAAAATTCAAGGGGTCGTACTGTCATAAATTCTAGGCACAGTTTTCAAGGTGTTGGGCACGATTTTCAAGGCATTTGCACTGCTGGGTTTTCCGTACAGTTGCAGCAGATATTTGGCACACAAAACGAGAACAGTTTGTACAGCATTTAATGTTGTGACAGCCGTACAGTGGTACGGATTGCTGGTTCAAAAATCGAGGAGCAAGCTATAGGATAGTCCAGATAAGTTTGTAAAATTTATGAAGATGAATATGCTGTAAAAGAATTTCTCAGAAGCCCATAAATAATAAAAAGCCCTCTCTCACTGGTTTTCCCCTTGTGGGTTTTTCCAGGGTCGATGTTAGACCAAAAATTTATGTGTCATTAATTTTCCGAGTTTTATATGTTGTTGATATTTTATTTTTGCGTTAAAAACGAAGTTTAGAATCCTCATGTTTTAGTTCTGAAATTAATTTTCTGTTGAGTTTTTATATGCTGATATAAAACTGGGTTTGGGCATTAAACATTGGCTGGAAAAATCGGCGAGACTGAAACTGGGTTGGGGTCTGAAAATTTACAGAAAGTAATGCTTAATTTTGTGTGTCTGGAAGTTGCTTTAAACTAGTAATTCATCAGATTTTCTGTTCCTGTTTTTTTAAACAAATGCATCTTATATTTCATTAATGCACAGTAGAAAATTAATCATACCTTTGTACATTTCCCACCAAAGTAGAGGCTGTGCATTTCCCCTCCCAATACCACTACAAAGGGTGAGCATGCCTGCTTTGGCTCCAACATCAAGAGAATTAATGTCTTTTCAAAACTGCAAACTGAATTTCCAAATCATATTTAAACTCCCCTAACTTCCCCCAGGTGAAGTGGAATACCTTCTCCAATGGAGGTAGCTCAGCAGATGTATATCATCTCTGGGACAAGTGGATGAATAGGCAAGCAGGAAGAGACACATGGGATACAATAATTAATTCAACCAATTGTTTGTGCTCTTAGTAAGGACCTTGCTGACAAAAGATCTTCTACAAGATTTTCTTTTACAATTATACCTTCACTAGAAGATGAATCTAAGCTTTTCATTGCCAGGTTATGTTGATTTCAAGGATACTGAAAATTAAATTCAACTCAGTTTGATGAGATATCAGGTACCAAAAGTCCCATTAAATTTCATATCAATAATACTTATATCAGTGAAGGTTTCAACATCAATTACATTGAACTGTGGTTGCTAGCATTCTCACTCATTACAATGTGTCAAATAAATGGCATACAAACAGTAAAATTTAGTTTTTAAAGCACCGTAAGTTTGCATACAATACCGCAGTTCATGGCCTGTCATTATGGTTTATCAGTATTACAGTAATCTTTTGGGGGAAAAGTAGACATTATTTCATGTATCATGTTGGTATTCCAATCATGCAGAACAAGCATGACAACAGACAGCCCACAAAATAATATCCCCAGTAAAATAGAACAGAAAAGGAAAAATGACATTTTTGTGGGCACCCTGTCTTGTTTCCATTCAGTGACAATAAGAGTACATAAGCGTGAGAAGTCAGGCTATTCTGGCCAATTCTTCTTGTAATTGGAAAACCAACTACAAGAATGAAGTTCAGCCTCTCAAAATTCCTTAGTGCCCCCCTTATGAAAGAAATTAAGCATTGGGTAGGTTTTACCAAATGTCAAACATCACTATCAGTTCCTGTCATGGCAGTATTTCAGCAGGATGTTTCCTCATCTGTCTCCAGATTCTGTCAAGACTAAATACTGACCATGTAGCAGAAAGCAGAACAACTACTGTTTATTATCAGCAGTTTAGAATTGATTGCATACCATGGTTGCTTGATGCAGCTTGTCACAATGGAAGTAGGGAGATGAGACGACGAAATGATACTTGATGAAATATAGTTATGACACGAGAGGCTTATGGAGCCTTCAACATAAATCATAGAAATACCTAAATGACAAATTCCATTCCTGTTGAACACCTTATACAGGAAGCCTTTTCTTTAAGAGATTCTCATCTCTCACCAGCACAACATCAGAAAATCTCCCAGCTAAAATCAGCTACACTGGAAAGGCTATGTGTAAGTAGAAGACACCTCATTTTTGTTATTTTTCTGTTGATTCTGCTTCTTATCCTCTGTTTCTGGATTGAAAACACTTACAGATGCATCTGTGGCTTTGTAGCTTTTGATTGCACCACTTTCGTCAATTGTAGTGAGTGTTGGCACTTCAATGACTGGAATTACTGGACGCCTAGTTCTGTGTGTTACTGTCATTTTTAAACCTTCGGTGGTGTGAATTGTTGCCCCAGTTGTCATTTCCACCTGCATAAAGAGGAACAAAGTGAAATGTCTTGATGAATCAAATAATACTAGTGACTTTGCTAACAGTTAAGCATCATATTTCCTAATATTGTTTGATTAGTCAGATGTTGAACAAGTTCTATGTATGTATATAAGTTAACTTACAGGTGGAGCTCCGACAGCAAGTTCAAACTTGAATCTCCTGGTTAGCATAGCAGCTGCTGTAACAGTCTGCCAATGAAATCTCCTTGGTTATAAAACCACATGGCGTAATGTCATACTTAAAAATATGATACAATTTAATTTAGCGGTCTTTCATGTTTTATTCAATTTTCAATAGTAATACAGTAAGCAACACAAGCAAAAAGCAGCAAGATCTGAGAGGTCTGGCTGGCCATCTACCAGGAACTCGCCCAAAAGCCTAGACTAACCAAATCAGGGCTGGCAGGTGGGTTATGTGCATGAATAAGAAAAAGAACGTGCAGGTGGATTATAAATTTCCAAGGAAGTTGCAGAATAAAACCCAACAGATGTTCCAGGATGTCCTTTATAGACATGTACGTTCATGGGAGAGCACCCCTATTTGGGACCCTTGATTCTCTAAGGCAGCTTGCAGCTTCTGGTTTGTTCTCTGTATCACAGCTATATCCTTCCATTGATCGGTAAAATGTAGGGTGAATTTTGATAGTATTTAGCAGCTAGCTAGACTTTTCTAAGACAGATATTTGCTGTTTTATGGATGACTTAAAAAATGCATGCCTGTGCTAAGCTCTGTCTTCTTGGGAGGCAGCTCAAATCAGCAGACGTATGGGTTCAGTCAGAGATGTTTGGCATCCTTGCCTGGGTAGGGAGGGGAAGAAAAGCTCTGCCACACACTTGACTATGTATTTTATGTGATTACGTACAATATATGCCCAAAAACAGATCTGAACGGTCGTGGTTGGGTAAGGGATGACTAGCAACTCAATTGTTGATTAAAAACGGTTTTCAACTCTAAAACAACATACTGATTATGAATAGATAAAGTTATTTTAAATGGTAAACAGCTTTGGATTTCACCCATGACATCCACGAGACACAAGTGACAAAAGAACTCCACTATTGCCTTGAAAGTTGGAATCTTTGATATTACCACTTGATTAGAAAAAGGATATTAGTGAGGGCAAATTTGATGTCTACCATCACTGATTCTTGCACAAATGGCTACACTTGTAGATGGACAATATAGGCAGAACCATAGAAATTTGATTATTTCCACTGCAGGAGCATTTTCTGGGCATTAAATCTTATTCAGATTATGATCATGCTGCACCAAGCAACACTGCTTTACACTGCTGTCTGGCAATGTGGAGAAGGTATAAAATATGATATTGATCCAATCTGGAGTAAGCTAATTTTGTATCAAAACTTAAAAGGACCCTCTTTCTGTCCACAAATTGGATAAGAATCTGTCAGAAATTTCAAGAATCATCAGAATTCTACCATGATTCAAGTTCCATGCATGGTGTAACAATGCCTCTTGAACTTTTCCCAATTCGGAATTGACCCAGATCCTCGAGAATTGATAAAGTTCCGGATTGGTAGGAACTCTGACTTCCTCTGTCATTGGACTCCAGCAACCGGAGGGAAGTTTGCTACAAGATTAGACAGCTCCATCTGATCCTATGTTTTTACATGGTTCAGAAAGAGAGAAACGGGGAAAACAAGTTTGAGGACAGCTGGAGAGAACCCCAATTTGTAGGGTACGGCACAAGGAACAGTAAGAGATGGCATAGTGGATGGAATATAGGGTACCTAAACCCCAGTGCAAATATAGAAATAATAAAATATTAATCATTAGACGCAAAACGAAATGCAACATTCAATTACTCATTTTGAATTCAAATAGGTAAATCATTGCTTTTCTCATTATTATAAATTGAAACAGCCACACATCATCATCACAGATGAGATAAAACTTTTATATGGTATGCTTATAAATTTATAGCCTTCAACACAACATACCGATAAAAAAGCAAAACAAAATAAATGAGGATGCTCCTCCTAACTTGCAAACTGAAATTTTAGGACTTTAAGGGGAAAGGGAATTTAAAAGTATAGTAGGACCAATCTATTAAAAAAACGAAAAGAAAACACATAAGTACTTTGTTTTTAACTATTTTTGGGGTGCCATCAGGCCCTGTAGAGAAAACCATTGACCTCCTCCAGAATGTTTCAGCAGAATTCTCATGCTGCCCCATACAAGGAAATGGTAGGCAACATCCTCAAGGTGTCCAGGTGTACCCAAAATACGGAGGATGCATCCCAAACCCCTAGTGATGCATCCATCATGAAACACTAGGTTGATCACTAGAAGGATGTAAATGCGCGTCAAACTCTTCAAAGAACTAACACCAAACATACATTGGCCACAATTAATTATGTTTTGGCTGGTTGGAAGTTAGTTTATGCCACGAAGGACAAAGATTGGTAGAAACCTATCACATTGAAAGATCTTTGACTATAGCATAAAGTGGTTAGGGAACAATGGCTTTTCACCCAATAATAAATTATAAATGACGAGTATAGTATTAAAAAGAATCCCCCTATCTGCCACGATGCCCTCTTGGCCAATGATGTGTTCATAAAATAATGAGTTGAAAATTGAAGAAGCTTTTAGGCAACAATGTCCTCTCACCCAATAATAAATCATAAATGATGAGTATAGTATGAAAAAGAATCCCCCTATCTGACACCATGCCCTTTTGGCTTACATGTGTTCATAAAATAACGAGTTGAACCTCAAAGAAGCTCAATATTAGACCAAGATAACATCATCAAGGAGAAGTAATATGGTACTCTATTGCTGCATATTCCATAGCTCATATGAGATAAAACTAAATTCATGCTTGCAACATGCCATGAGAATTTTTCCTAAGATTTATTCAGCGGATAATTACTCAAAACAGAGACTTATCCAACGATATACTTCACATAGGTGCCATAAGAATCCCATATTATAATTGACAATAAGTATACATAAGAATAATAACAATACCAATCCCATATTATAATTGACGAAGTATACATAAGAATAATAGGAATATCGCACCTCATTTCCTTATACCAGCTTAGATCCATTTTAACCCGGATCTATTAAGCATTGAGAGTGACAAAAAAAAAACACACACAAACTTCTCACTGCTTGAAAGATCTGGATTAAGATGGATCTAGGATGGTTTATGTTATTGTTATGTTCTTTTTTATTATTATTATGGCTTTTCTTTCATTTTTTATGTTACAGATCTTAATTAAAACTCAGTTTTTTTCCTTTTTAATACTTTTTTCCATTTTGATTTATAAGCGCTATCCACATTACACATCTCATCCACATTGAGTTTTGCAGTGCACTTTTCTTCTCTCAGCACAACGTCCATAAGAAGATGGTACAAAGATGATCATGATAGAAAGTATCACATGCATGAACTGCCTCAAGTCCTAGGTGTCACTCTATAGTCTATACCCCATTGTCCCAAAAGGGAACTGTTCCTTACCATATTGGCAATGCATCCCAACCAATCCACTTGATTACATCCAACATATATCAAATTGGAATGTGACAATCCATCCTCCCATCCGCTAGATATCTCTCAAAAGCACATACCCTTGATGTCTAAGACAAACAAACCTAGGTTGTGTCAGTAATAAACTAACTAACAATACCATAATCAGTATACATGGGTCATTAGCAACATGGGGTACTACAAAGGCATACGATTCGAACATGACAACACATCCACCCATCCATTGGATATCTCCTGAGGGCACTACTATTGCCTAGTGCGACAGACAAACTTCAGTTGTTTGAATGATAACATAGATTAGACTAACCAACAATGCCACAATTAGCATACATGGGTCACTAGCAAGTTGGAGTACTAAAAAGATGTTGGAATATTAACCAGTGTTCCACGGGGACGCATCCCCCACGTTTCCCACATCCCCGGGACAGGGGGACTCCTGGGGGGATGTTTCCCCACGTCCCCTTTTTGGGGAGACACGGGGTGTAATGTCCCAAGCTGTTTGCTGCCCGGAAACTACCAAAATTCTGTTCTTGTTATTGATTTCTGAGCTGGGTTTTTTGTTCAGATTTGTATGTTTGTTGTTTCCTTGTTTTTGCAGCAACAAAATGACATATAAAAGAAATAGGAAATGAAAGAGACAAAGCACAATACAAGAATTCAGTAAACTTCAGATCTGACCTTATTTACTTAATTAATTGATCTCCTTACATGAAATCTTCAGATCTGGGACAGTTGGGTATAGATCTGGAAATTGTGATCACAGCAGTTCAAAATACACAAGAGGAAGGGCTTGGACCCTCCTGATTCCCCAATGAAGGTGGTACAAGATCAAGTTTCTTCCCTTCTAGAAAATTTGCTGCTGAAGAGGGCTTAGTGCGCTCTTTCCTGGCTGAGAATAACCCTGCTGAGTACGGCCCTCCAGATCTGGCTGCTAAACCCCTGCAAATCACCTCTGAGAGATAGATCTGGTGATTGTACGATGATAGGGACAATTTCCAAGCTGAAACTTCACTGAATAGCCTCCATACAACAAGATCGTCAAGAACAGGTGCGCCCTTCTTCAACAATCATGCCCAGCTCTAGAATAAATAATTGTGGAGCAACTAGGAGCCAATATCCTATGATAAATGGCACTCCAGGGGTAAGAATCACCTCTATGACAAAAGAAAACCCAAACCTCTCAGACTTTGGCCAGATCTGACCCTTCTTCCTCCTTCAGTGCACCCCTTTCCTGCTGAAACTTGCCCTGGTAAGAAATAAATAATGGTGAAGGGAAAACCCTTCAACAAAGGCTGAAAATTGGTGCCCTGGTGCTGAGAAACCCTCTTGAAGTGGTCTTGGTGATAGATCTAACTCCTATCAATCACATCGAACTCCTCCTCCAAGACTGGTGCGCCTTGTCTGCTGAAAATTTCCAAATCTGAGCCCTGCTGGTACAAAACCTCCTCTGGATAGAACTGGAATGGAATAGAATGGCGAGGGAGGAATTTCTCACCTCCTTGGCCAAGCTTGGACTAGGAACATAGGGATATTTCACCTCCTTGCTGGTCTCTATGGTTTCTTGACTCAAAACCCTCAAAACGTAAGCTGCATAGCTCTCAATAGCACTCGAGAAAAATACCATGAATGAGGAGTGAGGCGCCCTCCTCTTCCTTTTATACCTCCGCCATCTAATTTGCTATTGAGTTACTTTTTCATTTGCTAAGGTTACTATTTTAATTTTTCCTTTAAGTTACATAGGCTTTTTCCCTTTTAACTCATCTCACTTTAATAATATAACATTAGTTCTCCTCGTGAAATTTCCACACCTCAAATTCCCCTTTTTTACCTTGGACTATAGTCTAGAGGGGTAGCTAGAATACTTAGTCCTCATGTGCTCATGTCAAAGATAAGGGGACATTACACGGGGGAGACGTGACTCCCCAAGGTGGGGGATGAGTCTCCTCGAAAGGGGGACTCCTGGGCATCCCCCTGAATATTTTTTTTCCTAATAAGGCTTAAAAAACAAAAATTTTAATTTAAAAAATCAAAAAACAAAAATGTATATAAAAAAGGGATAAAAGTTGAAACAATTAATTTATTAAATTTTAAAAGCTAAATAATTAAAACACAGTTAAATTTTAAAAATTGACTCCATGTGGGAGATGGATGTAGAGGACCGGTCAATGAAATTGACTCCATGATGGTCATTTCAAAATTTATTTTCTATGTTCATTGTTTTTTCAGTTTTAACTTTTGAGTCTTGACTCTAGATACTAATGACCTTAGACCTTGGCTCGTCACTTTTTACTAATTTAAATTGAGTTTGAGTAATTCCAATTTACTATTTCAGACTTCAGTATCTACCATTTAAAATTTTGCTTAGTACTAATTAATTAGATTCTAGAATGATGAATGATGAATTTAATTTTTAAAATCAATGTATCAATATTTATTACTCTACTATTTTTGTTTCAACTTTCATTTATGATTTATGAATCAATGTATTTCATTACTGAATTTGAATTTGAATTTTGAAACATGTTTAATAGTTTATATCATTTACTAATTTAGTATTTTAGTATTTACTGATGAATTTGCATGGGATGAACATTGAATTGTTATTGTTGAGATTTTATCATTATTATTTTTATTTTTAAATTTTTTATATTATATATGTGATGTCCCCTTGTCCCCCATTTCCCTAAAATGCCTAAAATTTGGGGGTACTTCCACATGTCCCCCCTATGCGTCTCCCCGCACCCGCGTCCCCCCGTCCCAGAGACTTGGTGGAACACTGATATTAACATTAAATGAGCTTAAAACCTAAGTTAGATGTTTAGGCTATGTTACCACTCATATTGCATATGAGGTGTGACACCATCACACATTTCAAAACTTTGCAAGATGATACTTTCACGAGGTCTTGGCTTGATTGGAAGATGGTGTTGCTTGATTGGTTTAGTTAGAAGAGACTAATTTCTCCTTGTGGTGGATAGTCTTGGTGTCAATGTTTAAGCCATTATTATAGTTCTTTGCATTTCAATAGATAACAATAGCATAATACAAGATCACTGAGAAATACACAATCACAAGAGACACAACATTTATCCTGGGAAACCCTCTAGGGGAAGAAAACCCAGCAAAACTTC
>ML778512.1:1346434-1369137 GCA_009831015.1 Picea engelmannii | reverse complement strand
TGAAAGTATGAGGGGAACGGACGATGATTCTTCAAACCCCCTTTGGTGGCTAACCAAAACCATGAATACCAACTTACTAAGCTACCCAATCAATCACCCCAACAATGGTCAAGTAGATTAGTGTAAAATCCAAGCAGTTATCTGAAATGGAAGAGATCTAATGCATACATAAGAAGGTTATAATGATCAAATATGACACATACCATGATACCTTGGACCAATTACCTCATGGAGCAAGAGCCCTCTCTGATGCAAGCCCAAGCCGGCAATGATGGAGGCTGGTACTGTTGACAGGACAAAGCTGGCTGAGAAGAAGAAGATGGGTCCTCCAGGACCATGCTCAGGTCGCTCCTGCTCTCGGTACTCCATGTCTAGGACCATGTGGGCCTCGAGACATGATCTCCTAGTTATCCCTAGATATCGGGGATAACAAACCTCACTCTTAATCCCTAAAAATCTGTCAACAAGCTCTTTGTGAGTAGGCATGTGCATTATCTCCTTTAAAGGAAAAGGAATCATGATCTTAGAAAGCTCATTCTCTAATGAAAAGCGAGGTGCTTATGATCGAGCTAGAACTGGAATGGGCAACAAAGGAGGTGGAGGAGTTTTTCTTACCTGTGCAACAAGAACCTCCCCTCTAGGAAAAGATGGTGGAACTTGATCTTTACCCTTGCGTGCATACTGCTGAGTGATCTCTGCAACTCTAATTGATGTTGCTTCATTTGCCTCTTGGATGTCTTCTTGAGTCACAGGCCGAGATGACAAGGGTTGAAACTGAGGTTGCAAGGCTTTCCACTGCTCGTTTGGGATTTGGAAGGCGCTATGAGTTTTATCCCTAGTCACATCTGAGGCAAGGAAAGCATCAAAGTCTTCGATTGGTTCAAATTCAGCCACCATGTTCAAGGTATTGTTTGGGGTACCAAAGGGCTCTTCCCTCTCCTACTCATACATGTGGTATGTTTGGGCAAAAATAGCACAAGAGGATTCACCATGAGGAAGTTTACAAGCTCGGCAATAAAGAGGGGGTGAGGCATAGTCAATGTAGTTTGTTTCGGGCATAGTTTTAAAAACCAGAATCGACACCGAAACCGATCGAGGGTCCAACCTGAACCGGAACCAGAACCGGTAATGAACCGGTTTTTTAAAAATACATAAAATATTTAAATTTTAACGAAAAATATATATTTTTAAGATTTTAAATCATGTTTCCAAAGCATTAAAGACAACATATCCAAAGTATGCTCATGAATATATCAATACAACACTAAGTGCAATACATATCTAGAGATCAGAACATAAATACATAATCAAGGAGGCTCTAAATGGCCTCTACAACATCAAATAACATAATAAGTTAGAGTCATTGATACTATAGGTGGGAATGCCAATGACAAATACAAAATAGCCATAGGGTAGATACTAGAACCATAGATGGAAGAATCTCATAGCTCATGATTCATGACTGCCAGTAGTCCTGCATGTCATAATCATCAAGATTGGCATCACTACCACTGCTCTCTCCTCCTCCTCCTCCTCCTCCTCCTCCCCTATATCCAATGCAATACGTGCATTTGTTGATGTGGACTCTGAAGGATGACCCCTCAAGAGGATCACCATCATCAAAAGTGATCGGCTCTAGCACTAGTTCATTAAGATCCAAGTTGGCTAATGCCAACTCAACACTGTTGTTCAAACCCATATCATCAGAAAACACATCCCACATCTTTGTCTTTCCCTTCAACCACTCTTCTCTCTGCTTGTATATAAGACGGAGGTTGATGTGCACATACACTACTAAGTCACCTGACACGACGACAAAGAGAAGAGTTCAATTGAAGAGTTTATACTTGAGTGAAGGGTACATTTTTATTGGGGTCGTGACAAAAGAGTTCAACAATCAATGCCACCAACATCGAGGTACATAAAGGGCTTGGTTCTCTTGATTAAATGTCAGTTCCATACCCTCATACATGATAGAATCCAGTGGAAACATTGCAATCTTGCCAATCTTGAAATCCTGAAAACTGTTAAGTCTACTGAATTTTGAATGGGACCTAAAATTTTACTTTCTCCATATGAAGTCCAATGAGGTTGGAACCACTCTCAAACATCCTGAAACAATTAATGGTAATGTTAAAAGTTTAAGTAAAAGGATGAAAATGAAAGATAAAGGAGGGGGTGGGGACCTCTTTAAATAGCATTAGTAAGGCAAAATAACCCTCAGTTGCACCCCAAAACACCTTACAACTCCAACTTGCATGAGAAAACATGAGCCAAGTACTTTTCTGTTACCTAGGTTTTAGGTTTTAGGGACAAACCGGTCGATTTATGACCAAACTGGTCGGTTTGGTCATAAACTGGCCGACCAGTTCGGTTTATTGGCCGGTTTGAATCGGTCGACCATCAAACCGACCGGTTCCAGTTCCGGTTCACCAGTTTTTAAAACACTGGTCTCGGGTGCTTGTGTTGGGGTTTTGGGCTCCTTGTTCCTCTTGGGACACTGGTAAGGCCTTCTTTGGTTGATGGGTTTAGGGTGAGAGATAACCAATTGATTTTGAAGTTTCCTTTCTATCTGCACTAACCTATTGCTCAGGTCGTTTACTAGCTCGAAGGTTGCATCCTTGGAAGGTCCCTCCTCATGTTTAGATTCAAGCAATGGTTGTGCAGGGTGGTTGGAGGTTCTCCTATCTTGAGGATTAAGTAACAAACTAAGCGGGGTTTGTGTTTTAGAGGCCAAGGAGAGGTGTTTCTTTGTGGTGATGGCCACCTGATAAGCAACATCGAGCGTGGTGGGCTCCTTCTGCCTGATCAAAGCACCCAGAATTCCATCAAATTTCTCTAGATATAAAATCAAAGCATAATCAATGTTAGGTCTAAGAGCAGTAGGAATTCTATGATAAGCCTTTGCAAAACGAGTATTAAATTCTAACATGGTTTCATTCTCTTTTTTATTAATATCAGTAAAATTTCTAAGGATGAAAGAGATATCTTGTTTGTCGCCCCATCTCTCCAAGAATTTCTCAAAAATGGATTCAACCCCTGAACAGAATTGTCCGGGAGACTCTTGTACCAAGCACATGCATCTCCCTCAAGTGTAGCAATGAACATCTTCATGCTCAACACCCTCATCCTCACATGCCTTCAAAAATAAGTCAATATGGTCATGTGCATTGATGGCGTTGTTTCCCTTAAACTTAGGCATCTTCTTAACATAATTAGTGGTAGGTAAGGCATGAGGTTGCCCTGGAATATTAGCTATGTCTAAAGGGCCAAAAGTATTGAATGTAAACCTAGTCACTTGTCCAACCATGTTACTAGAACTTGAAGTAGATGATGAACCTGAAATAATCAAAGGACTATGACTTGGAACTATAACTAAAGGAGCCAAGGAAGGGATGAATGATACCTGAGGTGCTGAAGTACTTACCACAATGTTGGGGGTTGCAGAAGTAAATGGGAGAGATACTTGGACTGATTGAAGAACAACTGTACCTACTGTGAGGGCAAGACTAACTGTAGGAAAAATTACTCTGGAACAAGTGTTCCGGATCACTAAGGCATGGGTAAATCCCTTGTGAGGGGTCGAACCGGGATGATCTGCGCACGGTCCCCTGTGAAGTCACCCCTGTATCCTGTGGAGTCGCCAGGTGAGCAAAATAAAGTAAAAAAATAAATGAAAACTCACCGAATGTCATCTGCCAAGGCTTGCATCCCTAGCAGTGGCGCCAATTTGTTAGCACAAATTTCTACCCTCTAATCTGAGTTGATAAACTTGTTATGACAGCGGTAAAAACTTGGCTAATTATAGGAGAAATAGCCCCATATGTCACGAGCTAAACCCCTCTCCGTTAGGGCTAGTGCTTGCTAGCCTCTAGGGGCAATCCCTAGGCACAATAAAGTGCCTTGCTAACTAATCTAAGGTCTGCTTTCTGCATTAAAACTGAAAAATCAGCAAGCTGTTTTTTCTTGGACAGCGTGTGAAAGCAGTCCAAAACAATGAGAAAATCGATCTTATACACTTGGAGGGAACCTGCAGGGTTAGCACTGTTGCCGATGTATCCACACCTAGGAGACATGGAAGAAATCTTCAATCCACTCGGTGTGTCCTTGGGGGCAAGTGAGAGTTAAGGGGCTAACAGCTAATCCTCAACTCCTCCGTCTAGGCCAACTCCTAGCGAAGCCAAGGGGGGTAGTCCCTAACAAATATATCAAGGCTTTGAAATAAGCTAAGTACAAAAATGAAATCTAGGAGTTTATTATTCTTTTTAAACAATCAACCATAAACTGATAAAACATGAAGTAAACATTCACCACGATATATAATCAATTAGCATATACTTGCATCAAAAGGATACTGAGAAACAATTGTTAGATGCAAGTTTCATTCAAATTATTTCCAATAGATAACCAAATTGAAGATGAAGCCTGTGGCTTTGTTGAATGTAAGATGAGACCAGTGCCTTAAAGTGAATTGTGGGCAATTTAGTTCGTATGTTTTATTAGGATAAATTGATGTTGAATTAATGAGATGGTTTGGGCCTCCTTGGAAAGAAGCTCTTTGTTTGGAAACTTGCGGAGAGTTTACCGAAACCCAATGGTCTCACCAGTAAACTCACTCAAAGTGTTGGATGTCCAAAACAGGTGGGAAGCCAGGTCTCGAGAGGGCCCGCCTTACTTCGCAGGTCACTTTAAGGCGTTTTCCCGCGCATTAAGCTAACTATTTTAGAGATTGTCTTAATTAATCTATCAACCACTGACCAGCACAGCGTGTATGAAACTTACTTTCAGCAGATCGAGACTAGTTCGCAACTGGAAGGGTTAGGAACCGCACTGTGAGCTGAAGGGAATTTGTTTATTTTAGACAAGAAAATAAATAACTGAACTGAAATGTGAGACTAATTATTAATCCACGCTGACTAGGCCTCTTTTGAGGAGCTGAGGGGATGGTTTATTCGCCAAATTGAAATTGCAATAAGTAAAACTAATCTAGCAATTAGTATTCTACTTTACAAAAGGAAATATAATCTAAACTGATTTAACTTTATGTGAAATGTGATGAATTGAGATACCACTTTAGCTTATCCTTATACGTGAAATAATTTGGAACTTTAAGCAAAGAAAAGAAGCCAAAAGGAAAGATGCCCAAAATCACAACACCAACCCCCTTAGGGGGAAAACAAAAAGTGAGGCCTCATTTGGCTCACTTATTTTATTAGCTCGGTTACAAGTGCTCTTTTAAGAGTCTTTAGATCTTTTTTCAAATAAGATTTGACCCTTATATATGGATCATGCAACTGAAAAATTACTTTTTACAATGTTTAAACAGAATAAGGCCACCCTGGGATCTTAGAAACTTCAATTTCTTGGATTTTCAGTAGAATTTCCTCTTGTCTTTGCACCAACCTGCACAAAATCAGCGAACAAACAAGATACAAATAGGGCCAAAGACACTTTAAGAGTGTTTTGGGTTATTAGTTTGCAAGACTAAAAAAAAATCTAAGTACAATCCTATGATAGACTAATAAATTTTTGAATTTAACTAACTGGAAGAGCCATTTTCTTACTATTATTTTCGTTGTCTTAAAACAGAAATATAAAGACAGTAAGCTTTTGCTCAAATACAGAAATTAAACTCTTGGAAAACACCTATCTTTAGCCTTTAAAATTTTGCAAAAGAAGAGAGACTAAAGATGAACTAAAGCAGGCTAGATCTAACTAAATCTTTCTTTAAAACTTGAGATCTAAACTACTTGCTTTGAAGTACATAAAGTAAATGAGAAATTCAGCCTTTAAAACCAACAATCCTTTTACTTTATGTGTATTTAGAACAAGTAACCAAAAGATGTAGAATTTGATGAGAAAAAGAGGAAAGAAATGCTTGATTTTCTTGAAAGCCTTGGGCAATGGAGTCTCCTGCTTTGACAGAAAGTGGAGGGACTATGTTACTTCACCGCAATTTTGAAGAATGAGGGGGCAGCAAGCTAGCTTAGCCTCTCCTTCAAATGAGATATCCTGCACAACTTCAAACTTCTTGCAAAGAGGTTAACCGCATTGGTGTCATATAATTTAGAAAATTGAGAGCATGAGAATTAAACAAAATAAGCATACAATCAAACTACCTAGCATACATGAGACAATAGAAACAAGAAGCAAGCAAGCTTCCTACCTCTATCCTATTGAGAGATAGCTCCCTTTACAAGGCCAAGATTCACCAAAAATTGAAATAATCAATAAAGCATATACCTCACATACACCATGCACATAGATGATCCACACACAATAGCTTTACACTGTTGAGTAGCCTCCAAAGCCTTTTTATTTAAATAGAAATGATATTACAGATTACAATAGCAAGTATCTCAACCCAAGCTCCAAATAACTCACAATGGGAGAGAATGCTTGAATATATAGCACAAGAGGCAAATGCCAAAAGGAGGAGGGCGCACCAAGTGTGAGGAGAGGGGAGCCAAGTGGCGAGGTATGGGCTACCACCTCTCCCACARCCCCAATCCATGCCAAATGTCCAACAAATGGAAGAGTAGAGGGGCGCCACCTCTCAAGAGGTAGGCTGCCCTCTCTAGAATGCGCCACCTCTCCAAGAGGGGCGCACCTCCTTTAGAACACATGCCAAAAATCAATTATCCACATGCCCACTTTATTGCTTTGACCAATGAGAGTTGTCTTCTAGCTGCCACATATCCTTTTGAGGCTTTATTTCGTCTCCAACATGTCCCCACACATTTCCTTAATTTTTGCCCTTGCTGATTTTTTATGATTTTATTTGACTTTTTTGGGTTTTTTGAGTAAAATTAATTTTTAAGTGATTAAAATCACTAATTTTACTCAACCAAGTGGGTACGTAGGTAATATGGGTGCTCTGGGTTCAAAAATGAACACCCCCATGGCATATTAAGTCCCCTAGTACCACTTTTTTAATACATCTTTATTTTTTAATTAAAAATTGTCGAATTCTGACAATTTTTTAATTAACTGAAAAAATTTAAAAATCTTAAGGGGGACTTAGTACATTTCCATAAGACTCTAGGAGAATGTTTAGCATGGTAATATACATTAGACACTAGGCTTAGATCCATGCTCAAGCCTAACCATAGGCATATACTCCAGCTCTGGAGGGATTGAGTAAAAAAACTCATAAATTATAAATTGCTTGAAAACGGCAAAATATAATTAGTAAGTGAAAAAACACTCTAGAGTATAACTCACGCTTAGGACTTAAGGTGGCTAAGACATTTTACAAGTTCATCATGTAACATCTCTTATTACAATTTTTCATGGAAATGTAAAGAGAAAAAAGGTTGGTCTTTATGACTGGCTGAACTTCTGCACTCTGAATTTTGAACAATAATGTTCAAACTTTGGCAGCTCGCTGGAAGTCCATCCTAGTGCAACTTTGATGGATAACAAGCACAATGAAGATAGACTAGAAAGAACAGGAAAACTATTCAAAATGATCGAAATTAACCATGATAAACAGTTCAGAAAATGACATCAAATTACAAATTTGCCATAATATCTCCAAGAAAAGAGGTTTGAATGACAAAACACACACTTCTTTATCGATAAAGCTTCCAAGAGAGTTGATTGCACCACACTTGACAAGCCTACAACTGATACAATGACTACTTTGCTCAAAGAGGAGCCACTAGACTAGAGAAAGAGAGAAGAGAATGAAAGAGACACTATGTTGCCGCTGCAAGAACCGACCAAGAACCACTATGAAGCATCCAATATATAGCATATGAGAGCACATATCCAATGGAGAAGAAAAGGACGCATGGGAGGATAAAAGGCGGATGAGAGGATGAGAAGCATTAACTGCATGCGTATGAGAGGATAGGAGAGAGTTCAAGTGCACATGGGATAGGTTATATGCTTAGCATGCAAGATAGGGCGCACTTGAAACATGAGAACACTCAAACATAACCCCACGTGTGTGAGTGGATGATATGGGGAGATGACGTAAGGAAGCATATGGTTATGGAATATGGCATGAGGGAGTTAGCTATGCACATAGGTAGGTAAGTATGTGCATGCATGGGAAATGTAAAGGAGGATGCATGATGTGAGGGTAACACGAGTGAGATGGACAGGAGATAGAGAGTGCATGTGTGGGGGGAAGGGTAATAGCGTGCGCATCCATGTGAGGAGGAGATGACGTGTGATGGAGTGTAGCGAGTGAGATGGATGCACACGAGGAGGTGACGTAAGGGATCATACGAGTATGCATGTGCAAGGTAAATGATATGCATGGATAGGCTATGTTAAGTCACGTAGCACTTCATTAAATATTGGAATGGGCCTACGTCATGCTCAAGATATGCGATTTATGTTTAAAGGGAGGCACACATATATGCATGGGTTATTAAAGGAAGAAATGTGTATGGGAGGATAGAAGGGGGACATACCTTAATAAATTAATATTAAAAGGGGACACAAAAAGGTATGTATGCATGGGGACAAGCTATATAATAAAATAATTAAAGGGGACAAACACTTTAATTAAATGATTAAATAATTAAAGGGGAAATGGGAGGCACGGATATTTAAAAGGGAGGATAAGGAATTAGGACAAACTTTCTTTTTACTTTATGAAGTTACACTTTAATTTAATAATAAAATAAAGAGAAATTTTAATTTAATAAAGGTAGGATAAAGGGGTTAAATGAATGGGTTAGGATAAGGGTGAGTGAGGGTAGAGTGAAAAGGGGAAGTGGGTTTAGGATTAGGATAAGATAGGATAAAGGGATCTGGATTTAGGATTAGGATAGAATTAAAGGGGAATGGGTTTTAGGGACAATGTACAGAAAGTGGTTTTATGGCGGGTGCAGAAGCATTAGCGAGAAAAGTTAGCCCAATTGGCTAAACTTTCTACATGGAAGTTCTACCCCATGTGCCCTCGGTCAAATAATGCCACGTAGATGCCACATCTCACTAAAACTTGGTCACCTATCAGAATATGATCTCGTCACTTGTCACTGTTGGAGATAACTGGACTTGCTAAATATAGCAGCTGCTAAAAATACCCATCTGGTCCCAAAATTTTAAAAATTGTCGAAACTCACCCAAACTTTCCACAAATGCTCGGTATGACTGGGTGAGCACCATCATGTGTCTACTGCTAAAAACAGACACTGCTAAAAATAGAAAGTTGTCTGAATGCCTTTGACTTTATACTTATTGATCTCGTCTTCCTACAAGGGATCTAAATATGCAGTCAGACCCGACATGCGAGCCCTGGTGCTCAACCTGCTAAAAATAGAAATCCGGGTGACATCATCCAGAAAAAGGTCCAAAGACCTCTAGATGCCTCAAGGATCAATACTGCGCTCTCGGAATCTGAATCTAGGGCCTAAATCACAACCTGCAAAAAACAGCAAGTTCTTGCATGTCGTCCGGAAAAATGTCATCGGGCCTAGAACCCTGCAAGGACTCATACTGTATGCTCTGAACTGCACCAAATTGTTAGGAGACCCACTCAAACCGTGCCTCCGAAAAAGTAGCAACATCTGTATACATCTCTCTCTCACAAATGCATGGAAACCAAGTAGACTGTGACTCTTGAACTAAGCAACCCTATATTGATCATGTATCTCCCTCGTGTGTGAAACAACCTCCTGCTCAACATAAGTGCTAAAACCCTGGGAAAATCTCAGTATGCCAACCAAAGTGTTGCATGCTAGCTCTTAACCCTCAAGACTTTCAAGGGCGAAAATCTAGGGGTTAACAGGGAGTCAAACTATTTGAGAAGAAGGAAGAGACAATACCTTCTCCCCTTCAGCAGTTCAGAGGGAGACAGCCATTGTTCCAGTTGATCCAATTGCTCTAGTTGATGTTCCTAGAGACATTGCAGTAGGCCATAAAAGGCCTGCCTGGGCTCGACAAACTCTGCAGGAGGCAGAGGGACATGCAGCTCCTCAAGGCACATTCCGAGAGAGCAAGAAACCAAAGAGATTTTCGAGCTATGTTTTAGCCATGAGCCAAATTATTGATATCGAGCCTTCTTGTCATGTAGAAGCAACAGGTCAGCAGGTATGGCAAGATGCCATGATAGAAGAGTATCAATCCATCATGAAGAATGACGTGTGGGATATTGTTCTGAGACCAGAAGGGAAGTCTATAGTGACTTCCAAGTGTATCTATAAGATCAAGCATGCATCTGATGGAAGTTTCGAGAAATACAAAGCGAGATTTGTAGCCAGAGGATTCTCACAGGTGGAGGGAATTGATTATGAGGAGGCATTTGCTCCAGTAGCCCGATACATTTTCATCCGTACTATCATTACACTAGCTACATCTATGGGTTGGAAACTACATCAAATGGATGTAAAGACAGCCTTTCTCAATGGTGATATTGAGGAAGAAGTTTACATCGAGCAGCCAGAGGCATTCGTGATACATGAGTCAGTTGAGACAGACTCACTGGATAGCAGCAAAGCATGTATTGAGAATCGAGATATCAACGAGGCACAGTTGGATATGGCCTGAGATATGCCTCCAGTGTAGACATGAGATTGCAGGGATATGCCGATGCAGATTGGGCAGAGAGCGCAGTGGACCGGAAGAGCACATTCGATTGTTGTTTTACATTGGGGTCTGCCATGGTTTCCTGGTGCAGCAGGAAACAGAGCTTTGTGGCTTTGAGTACCGCAGAAGCAGAGTATATAGCATTGAGTGTGGCAGTCAGCGAAGTAGTGTGGCTTCGCAAGCTCCTTACAGATTTATTTGATCATGAGGTGGATTCTACCATTATTCATTGTGATAACCAAAGTTGTGTGAAGCTCTCTGAGAATCATGTGTTTCACGATAAATCGAAACAAATTGAGATAAAATACCATTATATCATAGACATGGTGCAGAGGAAAGCAGTACACGTGCAGTACCTTCCTACACATGAGAAGACTGCAGATATCTTCACCAAACCGCTTGCCAGGACGAAGTTCGAGTACTTCAGTGAGAGACTTGGCCTGGTGGAGAATGCCTCCCTAGCTGAGAGGGAGTGTTGATGATTGCAGCGTCGTGAGACATCCTCCAAGATACGCTCTCCTCTAAGACTGAGTTGAGTCGACCTAAGAGGGAGACCAGTGTTGGGCATACCCACATGATGGGGCATCGTTCTCCTCTGTGTGAGAGTTGAGTCGTCCTCCAGTGGTTGGGGCATCGTTCTCCTCTAGAGAGTTGAGTCGTCCCCCAGTGGTTGGGTGTGTCCATGTGATGGGTGTATCATTCTCCTCTGTGAGAGAGTTGAGACGATGTGGTACTCCAGATGATTCTGTTGAGTATGACGTCCCTGTGGCTGAGCACAGGTGGACGTGTCCCTAGTGGTTGAGCACTGGTGGACGTGTGGATCCCTTGTTATAATGTCTAAGTGTAAGATTTACTTGTAACCCTAATTATGATGTAAAGGGTACAAGTCAACCCCACCATGTAAAGATAATTAATATTGTGTAATTATTAATTATATTTATTATATTATTAAGTTGTACAGGTCGGCCCTATTATGCCAATAGACACATCATTTGATGTGATAAGTTTTGTATAAATAAAGGTGAATCCCCATTGAGGATTACACACTTATCATTGTGTCATCTCATGATTTCAGAAGTTGAGGTCTGAAATTATGAGAACTGCAGCACCCTTTTGTGTGTTAGGTTTGGTGGTGGTTGGTGGATCTTCTCTTGAGAATATAGCAAAGGATTGATGGGTTTTCTTCCCTTGTGTAGAAGGGTTTCCCACGATATTTCTTTTGTTCTTGTGCACGGTTATTCTTCTTGTGATCTTGGTATACTGCAGCTAGTTATTGTTGCTACAGTCATTGTGTATGGTTCAAGTAATGCTAAACAGAAAATTAAAATAAACCACATGTGCTTGAGCCAAAATTCAACAGCCTAGACTTCCAAGGGTGGAAGTTGGAGGCTCCATCAAACCTATCTTCCACCAGCACACTTGTCACCATAGCTGCAGAAACCCTAGGACCGAAAATAATGCCAAAAATTCAAACTTCTTTGATCTGCCATCTAAGAGTTGCAGGAGATGCGCTAGGGTAGGGTGCACTTGTCTGTGAAAGAATTAGGCCCAACGACCTAGGGAATAGTGCTCAATGATCTTGATAGGGAAAGTGCAGCTCCAGCGAAACCCTAGCGAAACTACAGAAAAAGAACTAGCCAATTGCAAAAGAGGGCTAGTGAACTTGTGCAGATTGCTTCCTCAAGAACAATGCTTTGATTCCATGTTGAATTTTATGCTTATTCAGATTTGATTAGCTTTCTTTAACATTTCACATTAGCAGTAGCATAGATGAAGCATAAACCATATACAATAGTTGCAGTAAATAACCAAGATCACAAGAAGAGAACCATGCACAAGATACACACGAATTTATCCTGGGAAACACTTCTACTCAAGGGAAGAAAACCCAATAACCTTTCACTAGAATATTTGTCCAAGAGAAGATCCAAGACCAAAGAAGAATAGCACTAGTCTCCAGAGATAGCGCACTAGTCCAAGAGAGCGAAAAATAACCAAGAGAGAATGATCCAAAGTGATGATCTCCAAATGGGAGATGGCTCTATATATATACAAGTCCATCATGTGAACTATCACATCCAAGTGGTGGCACTCAACAAGGTTGACTTGGTCTTTTAGGTCTTTTGCATAAGGCTTGGACCTTCTTCTTTCTCTGACGTCATAGTGAAAGGTCTCCTCCATCTCGTCACACATGGCTACACCCAATGTGGACCTTCTCATCTTTTCTAGGGGACACAACCCACTAGAGCACACTAGGTCAACCCATCTCAATCCATCGAGGAGTACGACCATAATGTCCACAAGTCAACCCAGCCCAGTCCATCGAGGAGTACGACCTGGTAAATATCCCAACCACATGGGCTACACCCCAAGGGTCGTTGGGCACCAACCCAGTATGTCATCACAGGTCAACCCAGCTCAGTCCATTGAGGAGTACGACCTGGAGAATGCCCCAACCACATGGGCTACATCCCAAGGGTCGCTGGGCACCAGCCCAGTACAACTTATCAGTCCATCAATAATTGTCATACTCAACTCAGTCCATCGAGGAGTATTGCTCACAGGTCAACCCAGCTTAGACTATCGAGGAGTAGAACCTAGAGAATGTCTCACAAAGTTGCAATCATCAACAATTGGAAGTAAAGAGAAAAGAATACATGGATAACTAATTGAAGTTTTTGTAGAATTTTGAGGAACTATGAGGGTTGCCCAACATGTCTTTCTTTGACCTCTTGTTGGGATCTAAGTTTCATCAGCCTAATTTGTCCTTGTTGTTTTAGGACAGCAAACAGGTATGTTCAAATCTGCCAAGAATTTTTCCCCCAACTGATGGATATATGCTCTTTTAAGGTGCCCTTGCAAGTAGTTTTAGTAACCCAATGTTAGTACATGCAAACCTCAAAACATATAGCACTCCTCTAGGATCTTAACAAGCTCCTAACGCTGATCTAAACTCTAAGCATCCATGAAATATGAACACGAGTATTTTTGGTCAACATGACTCTGGATAAAACCCCCCCAGGGAAAACCAATTTAGAATAAAAGTATATATAAGTGATGTCTAAAGCATGAGATACAACAAGTATGCAAATAAAATGGAACATGATACAATAGAAACTCCTCTTGAGATGTTTCGGAGTTCCAAGAAAAGATATGCACCCAAACTAAGTGTGCCCTCTTCCTTTGTTGCCAATCTCACTGAAACAATGCGCCCTTGACCCTCTGAACTCAGATGAAGAATCCCTTGCACACAAAGAAGCTCTTGTGTGCTACCACTCCAATGAAACTGACGGATCTGTGATCGTCCAAGTATAGCTAGTTCCTGCTAAGTAAGTGCCCTCCTCAAGTGTGCCCTCCTCAAAGTTGTAACACACACCACAAATAAATGAGGGTATAAGCCTCCATGAGCCCTCCATGGAAGGAGGCGCCCAAGCTTCCCTCATCCATACCCTCCATCCTCATCCTCTTGCTCCTCTCCCAACTCTCTTGGTGAACAAACAAAAGAATGAGCCTCTCCTTGCCCCTTGCGCCCCTCTTGAACCTCCATAAGGAAACCTAAAGTATGGATGGCTAGGATCACCCCATGCCATCTCTAATCAATGGTTGAGATATCTCCAAAAGAATATCAACTCAAAACCCACTTTGGGTTAAGTTCCTTAAGTTCACTTCATGTCCCTTCATTCACCCACTTAGTGAATAAATAGTCACTTCAGGCTAAAAGTGACAAATTTCACTTTTGACTTAAATCTCCTAAATCAAAGGGAAATTAGACATAAAGTACAAAGCACAATGGTACAAATATCTCCCTCTTGTGGTTAGAGGCCCAAAACCACAAGGGGACCACTTTCCAAGGTACCCAAATCTCAACAATTTTTGCTTGGGATTTGCAATTAGCTTATATAATGTTACAAAGTTGCCATTTCAAAGGGATGAAAGATTTGAGTTGAATTTGTTAAGGAAAGGTGGTCAAGTTGGACAAGATCCTAACAATTAATATGACTAGAGCAATAATTTAGATGATAAAAACGTCATCCAAAAACAGCATTTTTTTAGCTATTGGAAAACTACCTCCTGGTGTTAGGAGATCAATATGAATTGCATTATTGATATATTGTATAAAATGGTTTTAAATGTTTAAGAGTGAAGACAAGACCAAAACAATAATAAGAATGCCCATGTTACAAGGGAAACAATGTCAGATGACAAGTATAAATAATAATATAGTTCTTTCTTAGTATTGTGTGGCTTAAAGAGGGCCAACAAGATTTAGGATGTATATCTGCCTGCATATATATAATGTGATGAGTGAGAATAGTAACAATTGTCAAGCAACTATTTACAATCAATGGTTGAAAGTTGAAACAAAGAACATGGCCAATGAGCCAACACCTGTAAGGGTAGAGCATGCCCTCTCCTTATGGCACACAATGGTGAGCCTACATACTTTTACTATTCATCCTCGCAAGAGAAAGCGACTTCCAGGTCACCAGGATCATTTCTTATAGTTGTTACACACACAACTAGTGCATGCTTCCCAACCACAAAGAGAACATGTACAAATAATAACTGTAGAGTTACATTTCATCCCTAAGTCTCACCAGCTTAAAATAAAAATAACTACCAACAAAAACGAAATGTCAACAAGTGAGGCAATTGGACTTTTAAATTTTATAAGATGGATGGCACTTCCAGGTCACTAAAACATTCCTTGGTACACACATGAACAGTGCAAGTTTCGCAAGCCACATAGAGAATATGTGTAACTAATAAGTGTGGAGCTATACTGATCCCGAAGTCTCACCAGCTCAAAACAAAAAAAATCAACAAAAAAGAAATGTCAACATGTGAGGCAATTGGACTTTCAAATTTTAAATGATAGATGCCTTTATGGAAAATGGGAGTGAAAATAAAAGTTTCTCTTGCATTGACCAAGAAATTATAGTTTTTACATAGTTCAAATGTTTGCAACAAGTCAAATGAGAAAATAAATTGCCTACATGTCCACATGCCAATTGTGTGTTATCTACTGCATTGCACATCAAGCTACCAAGATATCTATGCACTACTGAAAAAAACATATCTTAGCCTCACCTCAAAAGTGGCAAACATATCACCAATGCATTTTCGAGGTCCTCCTCCAAATGGCAGATAGCTGCAAGAATAAACCACAAAAAATATACATCAGTCATAAATGGATTTACTATGTCGAATTTTTTAAGCTTCAATGAGACTACATCAAATGTTCATTGAACATCTATTTTAAAAAATTAACCATGTTATCACATAATCTAACACCTGTGCAAAGCCTTCACAAGATGCTAAATTTGCGTAACAATTGGAATTTGGAAGTAATTGTCATTGTCACCTAGGCAAATACTTCCCTCGTTTTAGTGGTGGATAAGAATCCAACACAATGGTTCCCTTGTCACCTCGAGGGATCCTATAGCAAGTTGAAGGCAAGTCTACGGCCCCCTATCTTGGTCACTTAAAGAGATAGGCTAGGTCTAGGAATGAGGAAAGGTTAGGATGAGTTTAGACAAGGTAATTGAATGGGTGTGTGTATATGTTGTATTCCAATGCATTCAATGATAAATACCAAGTCTAGAAGAGAAGAAATAAGCCCCGGATCACTAGCTATCAAAGAAGAAAGGCTGTTGTAATAAAACTTGCAGTGAAGACAATGTACTTCAGCAATATAACAGTTTACAACAGCAGTAACATATCAGCTCTAAATCAGCAATAAAATGGATGGAAAAATATCTAATAACAATGAGAACAATTACAAACCATCCACCAATGATTGCTTGAGGTTAAGAACATTTAATTATGTTAATTATCATAAATATGCTTAAGCCCTAATGGCTGTAGCAAACTTTTATAACAGCAGCAATAAAATAGCCAAAAATGCAAATCATTTAGGTAAAATAGGCATGCAAATGCAAGAGAGTATCTAACCAACTAATTGCTTTTCAGGGTGGGAGAGATTATTAGGGTTTGTATCACTTGTGAGCCAAAGACTAGTGTCGTTTTCCTTCTTTGGGCAAATGGAGTCAAGCAATTACTTAAATTGGAGGTTAGATAGCCTAGAAGACAAGGAGATTTGAAACCCTAGGACTATACCCTCATAGACCTGGGATCAAACCTCAATAAACTAACCCTATGGTTTATATCCTCATAAACCCTAGCGTCGTTTTCCTCTTCCATGGCATCTAGCTTGGAGATTTAAGTGAACTAGGTCAAACCATAAGGCTTATACCCTCGTAAACCCTAGGTCTTGAACTAGCAAAACAAACCCTAGGGGGACGAACAATATTAACCCCTAGACTAGGTCTTAAATGCTTCAACAAATTAAGATGAATGAAAATAGGGAGGGGGATAAACAATCTTAATCCCTCCTAGGGTTCCTAGAAAAATCGAACCTAGCATATAAGGTAGCAATTAACCATCTAATAAAGCATCCACCATAATACACCATGAACAAGCATATAAACGTGAAGAAAAACACTTACTAAGACAAGTCGATGTGCATGAAGAAACCCTAGCTCAAAGATCATCCATCAAAACAAGAGAAAGCATCCACAATCCTCCTTCCAAAAGTGCGCACAAGTACTCCATAGCAAAAAAAGAGAGAAGAGAAGATAAGTAGTGATGATCTTACAAGTGGTGAGTTGTGATTTACAAAATGGAGCGCTAGCCTCTTTATATGAGGTAAGCCTGGCACTATATCTCTCAAGAATCCCTAAAATCATAATGAATCCATGATACAAGTGAGATAGGTCTAGGTCGACCCCTCAAGTAGCATAAAACAATAGATAAACATGCTAATACACCAAAATATGTCTTCCAAGGTCACATGTGTGGGTGACATCATGCTCAAAGAGGTTGTAGGAGGCCTCCAAAGGCCATGTCTCATCGTCAACTAGTGCAAGCAAGGTGGAAGTCACATCTCCTGATCAAAGGTCATGTGATAGCATCAATGACACAAATCATCACCAAGTGGTGCCCCAATCGCAAGCTAACCCATGAAATGTCCTAGCGCATGACATCATCATCAATATGCTCAATGTCCAAGGTGCAGAAGAGGCATGTCATCTCTCTGAGAGGTGTCTAGTCAAATGCTAGTGCAACGTCATCCATCAAAGCTTGCGCAAGCCCTGGCGTGCACTGTGTAGACTGTGGGCTTCCTACCCATATGTCAACCAATATGACCATATCTGCAAAATGAGAGCTCATATGTCCTTCATCCAAGGTCCAATAGGTGTGAGAGGGTGTACTAAATGTGATAAGTCACCAAATGACCCAATGCTCTGCATCACACGTGCTATGTCCTGAAATAAATGACAACGTCTTGGGTGAAATCATAGGGACGTCCTCCAAAAGACCATGTCAAGTGCGCACCCAAGTCAGTCAAAATCATAGAATCAAACAGTGTTACCAACATCGCGATAATATCGTCAACATCGCGATATTATCGTCGTTTTGAGGGTCGGCGATAATATCGCGATATTTTCGAAAATGGCGCAATAATATCGCGATTCGATTGAAAATGTCGCAAGGACACAGAAAGTGATGAATTAAAAGTTCATTTTTGGGTTTTAAAGTGTCATTTCGCAAACAGAGTGTGGGATTTGGAGAGCAAAGGAGCAAGAGGCAAGCAAGAGCTGAAAACTTAGTTTTTTTTGTCATTTTGCAAACAAAAGACTTAATAGTTTTCAGTATTTCAAGATTGATAGTAATGCAACATTTCCACTAGATTCTATCGTGTATGAGGGTATGGAACTAGCATTTAAACAAGAGCACCAAGCCCTCCACCAAGTTGCACTAGGATGGACTTGCAGTTGAGCCGCCAAAGATTAGGCAAACAATTGCACAAAATTCAGAGTTCATAAGTCCAGCTGGTCAATTTGACCACCTTTTGTTTGCATTTCCATCCCCTGCAGGGCATTGTAATAAGATAAAATTACCATGATAATTTTGTAAAAGGCTTGGCCTCCTAAGACTTGATCATGAGTATATATTCTAGAGTGTTTTTTTTCAATTGTTACTTATTTCTTGCCTGAAAGTCATTTAGGCGAGTTATAATTTCTAAGTTTTTTCACTCAAATACTTCCAAAGTTGGAGTGTGTACTGATGGTTAGGCCTTAACTTCGAAATCCAAGTCTAGTGTCTAAATGTTTATATTACTTTGCTAGGTCATCACTTTTAAGTCATATGGAAATTGCGCTAAGTCCCCCTTAGGTTTTTTAATGTTTTTTGCAAATAAAAAATTTCCCACAAAATCAGAATATTTTAATCGTAATTGTTGAATAAGTTAAAAAAGTAGTACTATGAGGCATTATAGGCCTTGTGGGTATTCATTTTCACATCCAGAGTACCCACTTTACCTAAATACCACCTTTTGGAGGGTAAATATTGAGTTTTACTCGAGAAAAAATTATTTTCTCTCGAAAAAGATAAATAAATGACAAATAAAAGACAAAAATCAGCCAATGTTATTTTTGTAGAAACATGTTTCCAACATGTTTTTAGTTAACTATCTCTCTCTCACTTCACTGTGACTTGGTGATAGTTTAGAGGGAGTTAGAGTGAGTTAAGTGGCAAGTTCTCTCCACTTGATGGAGATCCCAAAGGCTAGTGTGCACCTCCTTGAGTAGATGGCGCATTGTGGAGTGAGTTGATGATCCCAAGGGAGATCTCCACCTTCCCTTGACCACTTGGCGCCCTCTCCCACTCTCTATCTTCACTAGTGGTGAGTTAACTCACCTTATGGGAGATGTGGCTCGATCCCACACATCCAATTATCACTTGAGCTTTGGGATGTGCACCCTCCACATTGGAATTCTCACCCCAAGTGCTATAAAACTAAGTCGACCTTCCTCTTTTGAACTAGTTGGAGTTGGGGAGAAACTTCTAGGGTTTGTAACATATTGTATTGTACTATCATTTGTGGAATAAAGCAAGAGACTTTGGAGGTCAAATTTGGTATTGTTCTTCATGTGTGTGGATAATTCATGTCTTATTTTGATCATATGAGGTATTATTGTATTGTAGTTTGCATATCTTTTCCATTTGAATGAAGGTATTGTTTCCTAGATTGTATAATTTATCAAGACAATTTTGATTGATAGGTTTTACTTTCTTTAATATTATGAGATATTTGAATTGCATACTTTTCCGGATGGATTAACTTGCTATTGAGATCTCATGTGTAGTAAGCACTCTATTTGACTGGAAAGGGAAGTGCACACCCCCATTTTGTAAAGTATTTTGCTTACAAGTTTCCCATCCTCCAAGGAGTGGAAGGAGATGCCTAGTGTATCCTCTACATCCTTGAAGGTTTCGAGTAGAAAAAGTCCCTCCGCATAAGTACCAAAGAACTCCTTATCCCATAAAATAAATTCCACCTTGCAGGCTCAATCTCTCTCTCTCTCTCTCTCTCTCTCTCTCTCACACACACACACACACACACACAACTTTTTAAATTTCTTTTGGTTACTTTGGGTTCCATGCAAACACTTGGATCTAGTTTTATTTCAAATCTTTAGACATCTAGTTTTGCATGCAAAGATAAGTTAGATCATTTTTGTACTTTAAAGTTTCATTTTAAATTTGGATCTAACATAGGAAAAGGTCTCCTTTTAAGAAGTTTTTTCTTTCAAATTTTAAAGGTTAAAAGGTAGTTGTTTTTTATAAAAGTTTTCATTGTGTAATCAAGCTAGTCAGTGTCATTTGCTTTCTGTTTTAGGGCAGCAAACAAAAGTCATTAAAAGAGCCTTCTTTTAGCTTTATTTTAACATCAAAAAGTCATAAAAAATTCATTTTTATACTTCAATTTTTTCTAGCAAGTTTGGGATTTAAGGTTTGTTATTAAACGGCACTTCTAAAGTGTATTTTGGTGCATTTAATATCTATTTGCTTGCTGGTTTTTTGCAGATCACTAATAAAACAAAGGGAAACTCTACCAAATTTTGAAGAAATCGAAGCATTTTTGACATCTAGAAGCACCCCTCTGAAGACTACACTTTTATTAAAAAATAAAAAACATCACATCCAGAGATATAAGGATCACAAGCCTCCCCAAAAAATAAAAAACATTGTAATAAGAAAGTACTAAAATAAGTGGGGTACACAGTCCCCACCTTTCTTTTTTCCCCCAAGCAGGGACCGGTGTTGTGGTGTGATTATCTTGCATGGTTTCCCTTTTTGCTTAAAGTTCTACAATTTCACATCTTAAAACTATTTTAAAAGGAACCTAAATCATAAACACTACAAAGTAATCGTAGTTTAGCTTTCCATTTTTGCAAAATAGAACACTAATTGCTAGATTAGTTTTCCTTTCAGCATTTTACTTTCAGTTTTTACTTTTGCAAATAAACTCGGCCCCTCAACTCCCCTAAGTAGGCTTACACCAAACAAGGGTTGGACAATGTACACTTAGTTTAATTAGAAAATCTTTTATTTTTCTGCAACTTTTATTTTATTACAAATAAACCCATCCCCTCAGCTCCCCGGTTTATGCTCTGAACACTTGCGAGCCTAACTCGATCTGGGGAACTCATCAGAACCGGGGCTGCTCAGTACAGATTTAGTCTAATTAAGACAATCTCGAAAAGTTGTTATTGCTTTGTTTGGAAACCGCATGAAGGGAGTGTGTGAAGTCAGACGGGAACTTTGAGATCTAGGTTCTCCTCGTGTTGGACCTCTGGCACCTTCATTGAGATTGTTGGTGAAGCCATTGGGCTTCGGCAAGTTCTCAGCAAATTCTAAGCAAAGGAATAGCCTCTTAAGAGACCACATTTTAAAGTAGTTTTATTTTCAAGCAGCATTTCACAAGCACATTCATAATAATCTTGTTCAACACTTAATAAACTTTTGATATTAAGCAACTTCTAAAATTTACAAGCAACACACTTGCAAGACTCCACTTTTCAGCAGCAACTTGTGATCCACAACATCTCGCAGCAATTTTATTACATTTGGCACTAGTCCACACTATTTTTCTTATCATCTCTACTTCAAAGTATTTGTATCAATTTTTCATGTAAGTTGTATCTTTTATGCAAATATCTTGAATGCTTTACTTTCAAACATAAGCAAATCATATTTTTTACATGTCATTTATGTTGTTGGTATAGTTTCCATTACATGTTGTTGCAAATTCTCATTTATATCTTGCTATTGTTGATTGTAGTAAAAAATTCTAGATTCTATTTCTTGTTCTTAGATTAGATCAAGCCTTAGTTTTATTTTTCTTCAGGGACCACCCCCCCTTGGCTTCGCTAGGAGTTGGCCTAGACGGAGGAGTCGAGGATCAAGTGACAACACCTTGACTTGAGACTTGCCCCCAACAACACACCCAGTGGATTGAAAGTTTTTCCACACTAAACCCGAGGTGTGTATAAAGGCGGTAACATTCTTTGGCGTTGTTGCCGAGGATAAACTTTCTATTCCCAGAGTATGGCTTTTTGTTTTCCTTTTTGTTTTTGCTTTGTTTGATGCTTCTTGTTTGTTTAGAATAAACTTGATGATCTGGCGACTCCAGTTCAAAATAATTTGACAAAGTATTCTGCAAGAAGAAACTCATGGTTTGCTTAGCTTCATCCTTGAACCTGAAAAGGTTTTTGGACGAAGTTAGCCAAGCTTTCTTCTCGTAGGATCCTTAATAATTTTTGGGTCCCAGTCCATTTTTGGTAGCATTTTTATTTTGCTTTTTTAGTCTAGTTTAGAAATGGATGATCATTATAGACCTATTAATTTTTCTGCAATAAGTGGTTAGCCACATGTGATTACAGAAAAAGATTTACAAAATATACCTTGTTTTCAAAGTAATAATGTTGTTGATGCTAGATGTCATGTTAAGAGAGTTTCTCATTGCTTTAATAAATGGTGTTGCAATGCTTTGCATGAAGATATAAAAATGAAGTTGTTTATTTTGTATTTTGATGATGATGATCTTGATTGGTTCACGGAACTCAAGTATAACCAAGTTAAAACTTGCAATGAGTTGATTGATGTTTTTATGGAAAAATGGAAGGAGAAGGAACCTCCTGATATAAAGACAATTTGTTCAGTTAATAAAGATGTTGTTAAATTAAATATTAGTTTATAATGGTCAATTAGAAATTAGACTTAGGCATTAATAAAGTCAAAGTGACTTT